>JAIPRM010002592.1:0-29737 GCA_025469315.1 Stegophylla sp. TES_Ste_2020
GGGAAAATAATCAAAAATCTAAATGTCACCTAAAATTTAACCGAACGTCATGTTAAAGAATAACTTCGAGCCAATTTTCGCAATCAATAAAAACCCAGATCCTTAAGCTCACCACGAAAATAAAGTACATATATGAAAGTTATACAACAATTCAAAAATAATAAATATTAACATTCAAACAATGAAGAAATCTTATTTTTTGTTTTTGAAATTTTATTTTCACACACACACACACACACACACACTTAAGGCCGTAATAACTTAAAATAATAATAAAAAAAAAAAAAAAAATCGATAAGTTTAAGGAAACGAGGAAATGCGAGCCACATACACCCATGACGAGAACCGCATGCGGCTCGCGAGCCACAATTTGGCCACCCCTGCTGTATTATATAATACCTATGTAACTGGCAAAAGTGTATCGTTCGCGATTCCATTATTATGTACGGAAATAATGAAACGAACAAGAAGAAAATACACCGCGTTAACATATTATAATATAATACACCTACTCGTGTGCACGTGAGTATATATCAGTCATCAGTCCTTGTTATACGCGTCCTCCGGCGGCGGTGTTATTTCTTATTATTTCGAGAGTCGCACTATAAATTACGCGTGAAATATAAAAATAAAAAAAAAAAAAAAAAGGGGAAGGCTACGTCGCGTTTGGAATTATAATAATAATTATTAATGTACGTATCCATCGTGTGTGCGAGTGTGGATTGTCACGCGGTGGCCGTAAATAGGACATACTACTGTTGATGGGTGGGGGTGGGGTTGCGGTTTATGTGTTATTATATTTTTGAACGCGGAAAAACGTTAACCCGCGCGCGTCAAGTGAAATATTAAGTATGCGTTTTCATGAAACACAAAAACTAAAAATTAATTAGGAACGTACATATTATGCAGCAGGGCAAGTTGCCCGGTGAAAATAATTTGGAAATTCGTTGTTACACATTTTACAATAACAATTTTAAGCATTTTTTAGATTCTGAACTAAATTGAAACTTATATAAAAATTTAAACATAGATAGAAAATCATAAAAGAAAGATTTTGGCGCAAGAAAATTTTGAAAATGTGAAAAAAAAATTTTGGACATTTTTTTTCTCATTATTTTTTTTTTTATATTATTAACTTCCCTCGTTCACAATCGTTTTATTGATGAAATGATTTATCGTTTCTTTAAGATTCCAATACACCCGTCAAGAGAATCCCACCCGTCGTGCGAAGTATGTCCGGCTTTTTTTTTCTGGTGCTCGATACTAAAAACAGATATTTAGTATAATGAGTAATAACAAGCAAAATCATATTAAAAAAAATAAAAATAAACTAGAAAAAAGATATTGATTGAGATGCTCATACGGTTGGGCACTGTAATAATATAATCTTATAGTATTAGGTTCATAAGTTATATTTAATTTTATGTTTCACTAGGAAAAATTTAAGTTTGTCGTAAAATACCATATTATGTTTTCTTTTTATAAAACATACGAGTTAAATTCATTTAAGTAGATTTGACACTCATAATTGTTATACAATTTTATACGATTACATTAGACCATAATTTATAACAGTTTTAAATAAAACTAGAAAATTAATTAACATATTTTACGTCATAATAATATATGATGAATTTCGGAATGCGGATAATTTGGAGTAATTTTATAATTATTAATTAAAAAACTAAACATTCATGTTTTTCTGCGTTTTGGAATACTTTGTACATTACTCAAACGTTAAAACTCTATACGCATAGGTAGTAGGTGTAAAATAAAATAAAATTAGTTGCGTGTGAATAATATTTCATAATTATAACAAAAATGTAAAACATGCGTAATTTAAATATTTAAAGTTCTAATATTAATTTCAGCGTCCAGGTGCTCGCGTTTACCACGGGTTTCGAAACTGTCTTTTGTTGTTTTTCCTCCTATATTAATACAAATTAATATGTATTAATTAATACACACCGATGACTCTTGTTGTTTCGGAATTTGTTCGAATATACCACGACGAAACAAGTTGTTAACTTTTTATTTATATATTTATTTATTTTTTGATTGGACTTAACGAATAATTTTATCGTCGTTTAGCACAGAAAATAGAAACAATAATGTCATCCGCATTATAGTAATTGTTATTTTTTTTAAAATTATTAATATTTCTCTCGCCTTCGAGCTTATTGCATCGGAAACCACCCCATTTTTCAAATCTTCCACCCTCCTCCCCATAAGTGCAGGGCGCACGGCTACAATATTTCATGCGAATATTATGCGTTGTATCTGTGTCCAACACCTCCCGAAATTAAAAATAAAACAATTTTAAAATAAAAATATTGTGAATTAAACTTTATTAAATTAAATCAAACAAATTAACCGAGACAATTTTAAAGATTCTACGCAAGAAGAATATTATAGAAAAAAAACTTTTCATGCCATTTTTTGATCATTCTGTAACACGTTTAAAAAGTAAGTTTGAACATCATTATGATTTAATTTTATCTTTACAAAATATTGTGCTGAATAAAGTTGTTTTTACAAAATTTGAGAAAAATGTCATTAATTTATGGGATTTTTACAAGACAATACTTTCCGGATCATCAACAGTTTAATCCGGAATATTTATGGTGGAAATCCAAATGGGCAAAAGAAAACGAAGATTGTAGACCGTCCTAAGCATTTGAAGCATTTTTGAAATGTGATTCTGAATTTTTTCCAAATATAAAACAATAATAATTGTCAACTATTATTTCTACACTTCCCGTATCAACTACAACTGCGCAGAAAGAACTTTTACGACGTATTAAATCATATTTGAGAAATCCGACAGGAAATGAACGATTAACCGGACTTGTGTGAAATTAATATTGACCAGGGAAGAAGTAATCAATATATTATTATTTAAACTTCAACCAAGAACACAAGGTTTTATAATTTTTATAATTTTTTTTATATTTCTAAATATTTGTAATTTTGTACGGACAAAATATTGTATTGGTATTCAATTTTATTAAATAAATAATTCATATTTAATTTTAATGTTTTATATTATTACGATGGACCTAGACCAAAACCCCCTCCGAAAATATTTCCAACTTACGCCCCATGGACTGTACATCATCCCTGACAGGTGAGAGCTGACTAAATAATTTTATCGTCGACGGAATATATTGTTTTCCTATTTCTTTCATTCCCCGCATTGATTTTTCCGAAAAATATTGTGACTGACACTGTGTGTGTGTGTGTGTGTGTGTGTGCGCGCGCGCGCGTGGTGTAAGTATATTTTTTTATTTTTTTTTTTTTTAGATCGAAGACGAATTATTCGCCGGAGTGACGGTATTTTGCGTCCGATTTCAAATCGGTAAGTGCACGTAGTATTAATAATTCATGTCCAATCGCTGGAAGTACCGTCTATGTATAGGTATATATATATATATATATACAGTGCACAATATATTTACACGCGTTAGGTACCTATCGGTCGTTCAGCCGTCAACTATTTGACGTGTAATCGCGGTGGAAAAAATTTTCGTTTACTATTTTTATTTTTATTTTTTTTAAAACGCTCAGTGTTCACACTGAGGGGGGTCGGTCAACCCGTGTGTTTATAATAATAATATTATTATTGTGTGTTCTTTCGAAGAATCCGATTGACGTTCGTCGTCGAGTATTGTGTATTATTATTATTATTATTATTATTATTATTATTATTATAAAAGGGTTGTCACAACAGCAGCTGCTGATAATCACCACCACCCTTAGCGATAAAACACATTATATATACGTACGCAAATCACGTCATGATGATAAAAACGACATAAAGCTAGAAATATTTAGTGGGGGGGGGCGGGACTGCGATTAGATCAGCGGATTTTCAACCGCGGTGGCATGTCACTTTAGGGTAACATAAATACGCAGTGTAGGGGTGACGTTTAATTCTGGGAGAGAATAGGAAAAAATAAGGGAAATGAAATCTTTTTTAAAACTTAGCCTTGCACCCACGGTTTTCGACAGTTATATTGTATTTTTATTACTCGTCCGTCTCTACTTCTAGTACCGTTAAGAAATCTTGCATTTGTTATTGAACACAATTTACTGATTACAGTACAGGACTTGGACGTGTACGAATTCGCATAATTTTTTTTAGTAACTTTTTGAATCAGAATTCGCCTCTAGAATCGTTTTATTGAAGAACGGATTTATTGTTTCTTTAAAATTCAATACGCCCACTAAGGAAACTCACCCGGGTCGCGAGGAATACTCATGGTGCGAAGTATGTTCTGCTTTTTTGAATTTATCTTTTCAAAATATATCCTCATATCCGTCAATAAATGTAAACTCGCTACATTTTAAAGATTCAGAAGCTCTGCATTGAGAAGTTTTTCAATGATTTTTTAAAATTTAGTCCTTTTATACGTGTCTACCGATGTGTTATCGATGCGCTTCAAGTGATTCTGGTATACCATGTTTATAACATGGGCCAAATTATTATCAAAATCGATAATTACGGTTTGGTTTCATTGTAGATAGCTTGATATGTCAAGAAAATTTACTGTGATACTAATATGATTATTACTTATTTAAAAAAAAACATTATATAGCAATAAATAGTTACTAGGATAGCTATGGTTTTTTTTCCCTGGATAATTTGGGTATAGCTGACATAGGACACTTGGACACCTAGTTGGTTAATTATTTCTATACACCGGATGTCCAGATAGTTTTGACACAGAAAATATACTTAATAAAAATGCCCTGACATATTGTTCGCTTCGCTCAGAATTCAAAAAAATGTTTAACAAAGTTAATGCTAAATACATTAAAAATTTCAGAATTTATCGTCCGGGATCAAAAATTAAATTTGCATCTAATTTTTATAATTTTTTCGTTCACTCATCGTTCGTGTTTTTACCCTGACATTTTTCAACTATAGGTACTCGTTTTCAAAATACATAATTGTATTTATATATAATAATAAAAATATATAATTATTGTGTACCTACTTCAAAAAAATATATAATATCAATAAAACCGATTTTTTTAATTACATCGCAAAATTTGCGATTTCAAAATGTAGCCGCCGCCGGGTCGTGTTTACCTGGAAATCAATTACCGCCGGCGACCGGGGGTGAGTTCATATTAGAGGGGTGGTTGGACGAGCGGCGGGGCGGATTACTATGTGCATACTTTATGGATGTACTGTAATGTACGTGAACTTATTAATTTTCTCGAAAACCCCACACGCTGTGCGCAGGACCCCGTGCACGTACGTGACTCGAAACGCGTACGCCTCAGGGCGGGCGGTGGCGAGCGCGGGCCGAGGGGATTGACGCGAAAACGTACGTTTGCGACACGGGGAGGGGGGGGGAAATGTGACCGGCTCCGATTTCGGTGGGGAGCGGGGGGGGGGCAAACATAATATTATTACACTTACGTGAACGCGTAGCTCTGGTGTTTCGTTCTGTCGTCGTTTCCGTGACGAGATTTCCGGTCCAGACTTCCAGCATCTCCCCCGTCCAAAACCGTTATAACGTGAGCAGGCCACGTGCTCGGTGGTGTTATCACAGATCGATACGCCGCCGGATGATAACAGACACCAGATTGCTAAAAACACAGGCTGCGATGTGTTTACACCAGGGGTCGGCAAGTAATTTCTGTTCGGAGTCCGGAAGAATAAAATAATAAATAAATAAGGTCCAACAAAAAAAAAAAAAATAATTATTATATTTTTATAATAGTAAAATAACGACTCATTTTCCTGTTATTACAATTATTAAAAATATACAATAATAAATAATATATATATATATATATTATGTATATATTGTATGATTACTGAGCTATTTGATGGTCAGAAATTACATTTATTTTCCTAACTCGGCCTTTTTTGAAATCGGGAGGTCGTGAAAAATAATCGATACGGTAACGCGCGTTTAAGGTGAGAATTTAAGTTTAAGTTTGAAATAGGCGGAAATAGAAAGAGAGAGGCTTAATTTTAGAGGCTTATCCCCTCAAAATCATTCAAATTCTCGTAAATTTTTTATAAATTGCACGTGGTCAATATCGATAAGGGAGAGTAAATAAAAAAAAAGCCTGACATACTTCGCGCGACGGGTGGTATTCTCTTGACGGGCGTATTAAATTTTAAAGAAACGATAAATCATTTCTTCAGTAAAACGATTCTGAACGAAGGAAGTTAATAATATAAGAAAAAAAAAAAATGTTCGAAAAATGACCAAAATTTTTTTTCACATTTTCAAAATTTTCTTGCGCCAACATCTTTTTTATAGGACTTTCTATCTATGTTTAAATTTTCATAAAATTCGGATCAAAAAATGATGGTTTCCGAGTCGTTTTTGTCAAATTTTAAGTAGTTTTTTCCAAAAAAAAATTTAAGAATTGAGAAATTCAAAAAATGACCTCTCTAAAGTACAATCTTGAGGCGAATCGGGTTTCAAAAAGTTATTGATCGAAACTTTTGGATAAGTATTTCTATACGAAAAGTTGTACACAGAAAAAAAAAAAATAATAAATAAATAAATATCATTGTAATAACACTAGCTTCTTCACTTCATTCAGAATCTAATAAATGTTTTAGCTAACCTAATTTAAACCCCTCTTCCAAAAAAAAATTTTTTTTGTTCTTATTTCACAAATGTTCGTAAAATCAAACATTCTAGCTAGGTTGATTGCCAGTATCTTATAGTTTGAAAAAATATACATTTTCTTTTTTTAATTATAGTGAATATCATATTCATTTAAGATATGTTGAGCGAAGCGAAGTGTTTTTACAATGATGTTTATTTTATTATTATTATTTCTGATATCACTTTTTCGTGTATGAAAATACTCGTCTAAAAGTCTCGACTAGCAGCTTTTTGAAACCGAAGTTGCCTTTAAAGATAGTATTTAAGATATTTTTCGAATTTATCAATTTTTCAATTTCCTTTTGGGAAAAACTACCCAAAATTGTACAAAAAAAGCTTGGAAATTATCTTTTTTTAATGAAAATTTGAACATAGAAAGACATATATATATATATATATATACATAACATAGAGTCAATAATATGAGAAATATTTTGGCACAAGAAAATGTTGAAAATGTGAAAAAAAAGTTATGGAATTTTTTAACACTTTTTTCTCATTAAATTTTTACTCCTTTTTCTTTATTTATTGGATAAAAAAAAGTAAAGTAAAGTAAACTAAAGCGAAGATAAGTAACGTAAAGTAAAGCAAAGCAAAGTATAGACAAGAAAGCCGGACATACTTCGCTCCTCGGGTCACAGTTACTCTTGGTGGGTGTGTTGAAAACGACGACTATTATTATTCTTTATATTATATTAACTTTTTTTCCTCAGAATCATCGTATTATTGAAGCAATGATTTATTGTTTTTTTTTTCTTTTAAATTCAACACACCCACCAAGAATATCTGACCCGAGGAGCGAAAAATACCCGTGGTGTAAAGTATGTAGCCGGCCGGCTTTCTTGTCCATACTTTACTTTACTTTTTTTGTCATTTGATTGTAATAATAATAATAATAATAATAATAAAGGAAAAGCGAGGCTATTGACTGTTAAAGTGTTGTTTTGCACAACATATATACGTGTTTATTACTTACGATTGGTAAATTTGATAACACGTACTTTAAAAGTTAATTCATTAACCACAAAGATATAATATGAGTTTTCTATACAATTTAACGGTAGATAAAAGAACGACGAATAAATTATTTCAAGGCGAATTCGCGCGAACAGCACTGTCTTTTCTATGTTAGAATATATATATATATATATATATTATAGATGTAACAAAAAAAAAAAAAAATTTACACATATATATATATATATATATATATATTGCTATAAAAAATTGATTCCCGGCTTAGAATATAATATAACTCAGACACATATTGGCGAACCACCAAACACACACACACACACACTGTGTGTCAGTTGACATTTCGGCATAATATATATTTTGATTTACGCATTGCAGATTCGCCAAAAGAATAGTGACAAAAAAAAAAAAAAAAAAAAAATGATGACTGGCCCACCTCGGTAAAAATGAATAATAAAATGTGATTTTGTTTTTTTCTACACTTCCTTTTTATTGATGATAAACTACTCTGTTTCAAAGGTTACGTGATGTTAAAAAAAAAAAAAAAAACTAATTAAAAACTGTAGTATTCATATTTATTTTTTCAAACTTATCGTTTATAGATATGCAAGAAAATTAAATTTAACGAGAACAGTTAATTCGAATAAGTTTATCACCATTTGTATTTTTTTTAATTTTTATTTTCTTCCAAAGGTGTTTAGTGAGAATATTATTAATTTGTTGAATATTATTAATTTGAATATATGTCTATTGTAAACTAGGGATTTATTAATTTTCACAGTGGCGATTAAAAATCGCTTTCTCCTCCGCTCGTTTTAAACAAAAACAATAATGATCAAAACCATACTTCCTGCGACTAACGGATGGAAAATAATATTATCTTTGTTGTTCGCTAAAAGCTCGTACTTAGGCTAATAGAACGCCAACATTTTCGATATTCCATCGCCACCACCACTATGCGACGACCGTCGTAGTAGATGTGTATATAATCTGAAAGTTTCCTAAGCCGAGATAATGGAGTTGGGAAACATTGTTACGCGGACACGCAGTAAGTTATATTATTATATATATATATATATATCACGGAATGACTGAGTTGCTTTTGAGATTTTGTTACAAAAATTAATTTTTAACGTGAAATTTTCGAATTGAATAACGCAAACGGTAAGAAATGCATCATACATTTTGGTTTCGATCTATTACTACGGTCATCCTAAATAATAATTATAACAAAATAAATTTGTTTTTAAATTAGAATATTAGCAAATAATAATTATCAAAAGCTTTAATAATTCCTATATTGTTATTTAAAAATACAAATTTTATCCTTATATTTTATATAGTATATTATTTATTAAATCATAACTTATTAATACCACTCAATGAGATTCTTAAACCGATTAAAATATATTTTATTAATGATAAGTTCATCGCTGTTATTAACAAATAATGCTAAAGACAACAGGTGTTAAATGGATATTTCTACATATATGCAGTAGGTATACCTTGGACGTGCGCAGAGTTTGTCTGCAGGAAGGGCTTTATTTTAAAAGGTCTGAACCAAAGATTCTTGTGGTAATAACTACTAGTGTAGTCAGAGTTGTCTGAGCCCCTATACATACATAATTTTTAAAAAGAAAAAAGCAACAATAAAAATATCAAAAAGTTCTTTTGTTTAATGTCTCTATGGGTTCTTATATGGTTTCCTATTTATAAAAACACATAGGATGTGATTACTGTTTCAATGATGTTGATTTTAATCATTTCTTTTGATATTTCTTAATCCTTAACTGTTTCCATATTTATATTTACGTAACTAAAATATTTTATTTATTATATATATATATATATATGATAATATATGAAAAACCTATTTGTTTTTTCAAATTTTAGTGTTTTATTTACATATACATTTAAATTCGAATTACTCAGTTTTTTTTATTTTGGTTTAAATATTACTCGTATATCAATTAAATAAAATTTAGATTATACATAATAATTTTTTATTTCTAAAAATCACAAACACTTATCAGACCTCTCATGATGATTTTTTTTTTTTTTTTAATAGATAGATTTTTTTTTTTAGAGATAAAAATAAAAAATGCACATAAATGGTATTTTTAAGTCGTACATGACTCGAAAACGCTATGCATAGGTTATTGATATGAAATACGTAACAGTAATTAGGTTTGTTACTTAAAGCCATTTGTTAAATACAATGAATTGTACAGTGAAAATAGTGGGATACATAGAATAAAAGTTAAACACTATAAACATATTATATTATTTATTACATATATTATGGGAAAAGTCAGAAACCACGGGGGGGGGGTAACTCGACCCCTTTGTGCGCATGCCTATGACCCATACCCCAAAATAGTAAAACTCAAAATTAACGCTGACAAGTGTTTTGAAATCGATTTAAATATTGTTAACGAGAGAAATACCGGATTGTTATATGTATATGAATTTCCATCGATTTGACAGTAGATTTATTTAAAAAAAATATAAAGGGTCAGGTTTAGCGTTATTTCTATTTTGTATTGTGTGTGTGTGTGTGTGTGTGTGAAATGTGCTGACATTTGAATCCGTAGTAACGATATATCTCTCATTGTTACTTTATACGATGGTCGAATTGAAAATCTACAATTTAACATGTGTTTTTGTGTTGACGCAACAATACCTTTGTAGTCCTATTTGTGAACGATAGCTGCTGTCATCTATAAATGACATATAACTGTCAAGTGCACAGTAGAAAACTTATGCAATGATTTCGGTCGTAGTGACTGGATTTAAATGACCTAAAATCAAAAGGTCCAGACACATATTCAAACAAGGTGTACAATATGGTAATTAAAATTATATCGAACATTTTGTTTTTAGTGAATTCAGAAAAAACATTCGATCTATAATGATGACTTAGCTATACATTTGCCCACAACCCCCCCCCTCGCCCACCTCTTGAATTTTAAAAGCCTATATTACAAACGGAATATATGATTTTTACGGACGTATCAATATAGGTAGTATGAAATACCTAATAATTTTGTCGTCAGTGTGTGACATTCATGTGTCACGCAAATCGACGATCGTGTAACCAACGTCTATAAATATAAATATTATACGAAATGTGAAGTGCAATAAACTGTGTACAACAAACGAAATTTCTATGAAGACGGTTTTTTCAGTAACTTAGTCGGTAACTATAAAAATAATAGCGCCAGCAACTCGAGCCCTTTATCAACAATATAGAATAGCACTGAGTTAGTACTTAATGCTCAGACATTTTTGGAATGAAAATATAATTTTGAAGTTTCCACTGGTTTTTTCTCACGAAATTTAAAAAACTATTCAAATGAGTATTATGAGTTGTACATTAAACACAAACTATTAATGTTATCGTTTATAAAATGGTTAAAAAAAAAAATCTCAAAAATTAATTTTTTTATTTTCAAATGATTTGAAAGTTAGACATTTGGCAAAACTTTATAACATTTTAAATTAATCAAAAGATTGTGCACATGTTTATCTGTCTTAATTAAAAATTTTTCTTATAATGGGTTTAGTAAATAATTTTTTACAAACCCATATACATTTATAATAACTGTAAAAAATGACTGTAAAAAAATTTGTTAGGTATTTTTTCTGCTTTTTTGCTATTCATTCGTTATATTTTGATAAGATTCATAAATTCTTGTGTGAATATGAACAATGACTGACAGTTTAAATATAGAACGTTTCAAGAATCAGCTGATATTATTAAAATTTTTGGAAAAAAGTATAATCAATTTACGTCGATATTGGATTTTGAATAGAATATACTTTCATCGATCACAAATTTAGTCCAAAAAAAAAAATTACCAATCAGAAAATCATACTTAACACTATAAAAATAAGTGAAGTTTTGTCGCGCATGCTCAAAATCATCTACGAAGACATAAAAATTGTGTGTCATAGGAATTGGTAATCCATAATAGTCTAGTTTTATGCCCCTTGAACATAATTCAAAAATATTTATAAATGTGAATTGTAGAAAGTAACCTGTTTTCTCGGACACACGGTTTATTTAATACATTTTGTTATAAGTACAATTATACCATGTAAGTTCATATCATAATTATTGCCAGTAAGTTGTCGAAAAATTCAAATTCATATTATAATTTGAAATATTAAAGAAGCAAGTAAATTTTTTAAAATGATCATCATATACAGAGTATAGTATAGTGTAGTATCACGGATACATGGCAATGTTAATTATATTTCTAATTCAAAATTTCATATACATATATGTATATATATGCAAATCACCCCGTATACATAGTAGTACCAGGAAATAATTTCTTTTTCCATAAATCATATTTTATTAATACGAATTTAAAATAAAACTTATGTATTTAGTTCGGAAGTCATTAATGAGCGAGAGATAAAATATGAAAAAGCTTTAATCAATATTCTTACCTCATGTAAAATATTGATGTAAAAAAGGAATCCTTGTCAGACCAACCAGTCTCGATTGAAGTTGAAAGCTTTCTAAAGGTTACTGACGTGTGCTATTAAACATTAAATTATTTATAATGTTATTAGAAATCAGACGACCGAGTATCTTTTTATATATTTGACATAGAATTTGTTAAAAGTTTATCCTTTGAGTCTCATAAAGATATTTTTCTACACCCACTGATCATCGTACAAACAATACGTCCAACAAATCTAAACTCATTTAACAAAAAAAAATTTTTTTTTAATTCACAATTTTTTTAAAATTCAATAAATCCATAAGAGTATCCCACCCGAGGAGCAAAGAATACTCTGATGTGCGTAGTACGCACTTTTCTTTTTTATCTTGTAGAAATTCTCTGAAAGTGCTATAATATCACATCATTCTACCATATAAAAATTGAATACATATTATGTTATTTTAGATAAGTTAATTTTGCAGCATTTTTTTTTTTTTAAATCCGTATTTTCATTTTTCAAAATTATAGTTTTCTAGGCACTATAACAATATTATTCAAATTAAAGTATTTTTAACAAAGTATCTGTCCCACACATACATGAAAATTTTACGTTGAAAATATATTTAATATTATCATATTATTTTCACTTAGTTTATTTTTTATAAAATCTAGCATTGTAAGTATGGTTTTTGAAAATATCAAATATAAATAAAAATAAAAATTTATAAAAAATTACATAGGTAAATTTTATATTTATAAATAATAACAGTTTATTTTAGCTCAATTAGAATTAATTTCATTTAGAAAATTAATTATACGAAAAAATCACGTGATAATTTATATTCATTGTATTATAAATAATAATTGCAATAGTCTAAATAAAAATGTAAAAAATGTTTTGAAATTCGATAACATATTTTATTTGTAAGTAGTCAAAATGTGATTCTAGTGTTCTACGTGAAATAATTCTAAACAATAATATATAATTTAATGTATAATAAAAGTACGTTAATGTAAATTTTATTCAAATACAGATTTTCACATAATAAACATTTTATAAATATAATTAATAGACGCTTCATAAAAATTATAACATTTCTTAAAAATGTTTGTTAATATATTTAACAACCGGGGGGTAATGTTTATTTTACAGTTTTCACTCGCTCCAGTGTGTCCGAACAAAAAACCCCCTCGTCCAATGTGTTCGGCGGCGTGAAACCGCCATGTTTACGACCTCTTTAGAGGAAGGACGAAAATCCATTTTAAGTACGTCTTGGTACGTCCACCTACTTTCATCCCCACCCCCACCCCTACCCCCGTTTAACCGACGACCTCGGTACTGCTCGTAATTCTTAATTAAATATTAATTTCGAATCTCCTCTGTGTACATTTTTAGAATTATTCTCCGGTCCAGATAAGCTAGGTTTTATTGCTTTCGTCGTGATAATATTACTTGCTGTCGGAAATTACTTATGATGATATAATAAAATAATACACACGTTTATTTAAAAATTAGAATAATAAAACAAAAAAAAAAAAAAAAAAAAAAAAAAAACCGGGCATACTTCGCACGACGGGTGGGATTCTCTTGACGGGTGTATTGCATTTTAAAGAAACGATAAATCGTTTCTTCGATAAAACGATTCTGAACGAGGGAAGTTAATAAATATAAAAAGTAAATGAGAAAAAAAATGTTAGAAAAAAGTCCAAAATTTTTAAAATCTTTCTCATACGATTTTCTATCTATGCTTAAATTTTCATATAGTTCGGATGATCAAAAAATGATGGTTTCCGAGTCGTTTTTGTCAAAATGAAGAATAGAGAAATTCAAAAAATGACCTCTCTAAAGTACCATCTAGAGGCGAATCCGGTTTCAAAAAGTTACCGATCAAAACTTTTAGACGCAAGTATTTCCATACGAAAAGTTATACACAGGAAAAAAAAATAAACATCATTGTAAAAACACTAACCCAATTCTAAAATTAGAATAATAAAATAAAAAATGCGTTGCTCGATAACGGCCTGCAGTTACCTGTAGTGAGTGAGTGGCAGTGACAACCTCCGAGGGCTTTGCGAGATAATACTTGGGATTTTGGTGTTTTTGCCGTTTGTTATATAGAGTTCACTAAAGGGTTCTTCACTACGGTTTTTCAAACTACATTACTCGTTGAACACCCTCGAAACAATAAATTTACGCCCAAGTAATTTTTCAATATATTAAATTATTATTATTTTGTTAATTGTGGCATTCGCAGAGCAAAAAAATAGTATCCAGCTGCTCGAGACCTTATGGTTGAAATTATTTTTACTCTTAATCGGCGGTGTGATTGACTGGCATATTAACGTATAATTTTTTACTAACACATTTTTTTCTCATAAAAATCGCATTTATTAATTTACATTTCCTTTACTCGATAAAAACTTTGAGTAGTAAAATTTTATTGTTAATCCGGGCTTAAGGAAGGAATGATTGAAATTAGTACCTTCAGCTCATAAAATCATAAATAAAAGACAAGTAAATTAAGCGCAAAAACGTAGCGTAGTTATATTAGCTATCTTACACTTTACTTAAACGATTAATTACTGTAGTCTACCTTAAATAATAACTATCGTACGCTCAACATTCGTAAATTTAATTTGAGGGTCTTTAACAATAATTATGTTAAAAAAAAAAAATATTTAATTACAACGGTTTAAATATAAATTATATTTTATTATAATATATAATTATGACCGATTGTGTTGTTATGGTCCATGGACATATTGAAAAACATTTATCGTGCAAATTTAAAAATACCTGTATTATATGAAAATAGTAGGCATGTATTAATTATATTATTTATACTTGATTATAATATTACGTAAATTTATATTTTTTATGTCGTTACACTAACTGCAATATATTATCTTATTTAAAAGTTGAATTTTTTCTCAGAAAGAACAAAAACTGTTTTAATTTCACTCAAATTATAAATAAATGCATTTTTAGAACGTTTTTCGATCCTTGGTATTCGCATGATGGATTTTGCACGAACGTCATTCAATAAATTCAAATACTCCGTAATAAAAATTGACATTGAAAAGTATTTTGGAAGGAAAAATACGCAAAGACGTTCAAAATATATATATATAAAAAAAAAAAAATGTTTTCACGAAGATCTAGTTGTAAAAATTAATTGCAGATATGAGGTATTGCAGTTAGTGGTAACGATATGTAAATATATTATACGTTCGTACCTAATACATTTTATTTATTATTATTTTTAACTAATATGAAAACGTACTGTTTGAAACATAGGTGCAATTAGAGAGTTAATTAGGAGGCTAAGCCCCCTCAAAACTACTCATAGCCCCTCCCCCAGAATTTTTCAGAATTACATAAGGTTAATGATTTTTTTTTGGGGACGAAACCAATCAAATAAACATATTAGCCCACCCCCGAAAATGTTTTTCAAGTTGCCCTCATGGTTTTAAATAATATATAATATTATGAATATTGTTACGATACAATTACCTCGTATATATTTGAATGTTAATTTTACTAATATTATTGAGAATGGGATTATTTTTACCATGGGATATAATTTGAGTGGGGATATATCTAACGTGGGGAATATTTTGAGGGTGCATCACGAGAGCACCGTACATCCGCGTGTGTTCCTGTCATGTCGTATTGTTATTATTGTTTTTATTATTTATTTTTTTACCGTAGGTATGTGTAAATTTCATCGAGCGTTGTTTGACAACACAACAGATGAGCGAGCAAAAGGGGGCTGGGGAGGGGGGGGGTAGAAGTAACGATACGTTTCATTTTAAAAGAACAAATATCACATGCAAGTCGTCTATACGCGTGCACAATGCCGCCGCCACCGTCGGTTTATTGTTGAAAGCACACGAGATCGACGTGTCCACACTTCGCTCGCTTCCTATACACTGTATACGCTGCCGATATGATTGATGCACACACACACACACATGCGGATGATGCGCGCGCGCGTGTGTGTATAATAATAATAATATTTGCTAGTGTGAAGGGTCAAAGTTTTCGGATAAGCAATTTACACTATCGGAGGGGCGCGCGCATATACGTACGTTCGATCAATCATTTATTTTTATTTCGTTTTTCCCCCCACCCTTTCTTTCTTTCTATTATTATTATTATTATTTTATTTATTTTTTTCATTCATTCATTCATTCATTTTGACTTTTCGGCGAACGCGCGCGCAGGAATCGGTCCGTCGTCGTCGCGTATCTACTGTGTGGCATACAGTGTGCGCAGTGGGAGAGGACAACGACACGACGACGACGACGACGTGATGTGACGGAAATCGTCGTCGCCCGCACCCGTGAAGCCATCTGTATACAACATATATGAGTTCACTCTACGCACAACAATACGAATAGAGGACGAATAGATAGATGACGGGTGACGCCCCTCTAAAATGCACGAAAGAGAGTGACAGAGAGAGAGAGAGAGAGAGAGAGAGAGAAATGAAACAAAATGTCAAGAACCGATGTTTTAATATCGTAAAAATATTGTATAGACGAGCGTTTTCGACGACGACGTGTATATAAATGTCGACGAATACGGATATGAGAAAAAAAAATATATATATAATATACGCGCGTACACTTCTCGCGTGTCGTCGACGTCACGGAATTTTCGTTGTTCAAAACGAGACGGACCGCGGGGGAATGGAGGGGAACCCTTGTGCATTTCGACGTTTTTGTGTAAACGTGTTATGTGTATTTCGGAAAATAGGTGGTGTAATAACACGGCGAAGAAATCGCGAAAAGATAGATATATTATCGTCCGGTGTGTCCGACTGTAGTTGTACACGGGATTTCGCAAGGTCCGCTATACTTGACGCAGGAATGCGGTAAAAATGGCGTATTCGTTATTGTATTTTTCGAACGTCCGTGCGATTCGTATCCGGGGAAGACCAAGGCCGCCGGATTAAGTGCTCATTGTGCCCCGGGGCGGAAATTTTATATGGGTGCCCTTTTTAAAAAAAATTCTTTGAAAATCCTCACGCTTCGCTGGCAAAAAATATATTTTTCTAACTGATTTACACCTATACAAGAGTATTAATTTGCAATATATTATAATAAAAGTCAAGACTGCCAAATTAATTTAAATAAGAATCCATAAAAATACAAAGTTTAGTGATACGTTTTAAATTTATTAACATGCCGACCAAAAAAAAAGGTAATATTATATTAGTATAAAACAAAAATTATTTTATTAAAATTTAAATAAAAATGTATTAAATACTTTTTATTTATTTTCTTGCTTTACTTGAAGATTAAAAAAAAAAAACGACTTGAAAATCTTTTATCATGCAGTGTAATCATTTTTAAAGTAGGGACATTTTTAATAGATAAAAAAAAAATTAAATAAATTCGACAAAATTATTTGCAAGTTCCTTAAAAATAAGACAAAAAAAAAAAAAAAAAAAAAATGAGAAATTTCCGAAATTTTCAAAATGCCGTACTTAACTCAAAATTGATCAAATCTTTTTGAAATTTCAATGACGTGTTCTCGTAGCTATTTTTAGTGGTTGGTGAAAATTTCAAGTCCCTAGCTGCGTTGTTTTAGAAGTTATGTCTAAAAGTAATTTTCAATTTTCAATTTTTCGACAGTTATTCCCCGTTTTTGGAAAAAGTATTGAGAAATTGGAAAAATGACCCATCTAAAGTACCATCTGGGTGCGATTCCGGTACTATAGAGATACAAATCGAAACTTTCGGACAAGTATTTCTATAGGTACGAAAAAGTGAAGAAAAAAATAAATAAACATCAATCTTGAGTATTTTTCACCGCTCTATAACGCAATCAATTTTTGAAGCTTTTCAGTGCAACGACTTCCGTGGCGGCGGCCTATTATGTCATAATAAGTAACACGGTGGACGGCGGCCGCAGTCACGAGCAGACGAACGCGAGAGTGAAAAAAATTGTTACGCAAAATACTGATGATATTGTCCATTGTCTTCGCTCCAGAACCGTTGTGATGACGTGTGCAATAAAACAGTTGTCTTAACACGGCGATTATTAAACGATCCGAAATAAAGGGGTTGTGTACCGACGACGAGTCATTAATCACGAACCAGTGGTGGTGGGAGTGGGGGGGGGGTGCTGAGGCGTCGGAGAATCGCACGCGGCCACCCGGGGGAGGCGTATGTGTTTTTGGGAGCGCAGCAATAACGTCTTCTCTCTAAATATATATATATATACGTATATATAGTATACGATCCGGTTAATATTATATGTGTTCCAGACTCGCCGCGCAGTGTTTATACTACGCCAACGGCGGTGTAACGTTGCAGCTCATTGCTGTCAGTGGAGACTACGACGTGCGATTTCTCCCCCGCACACGGGATAGTAATAATATCCGTTTACTAATTAAAAACGTGTCATTAAAACTATTTGCCGGTGGCTCTTCTACTACAACCCATAACCTATTATATACGTGTATGTATAAAGCCCCGACACGAAATGTATAGATCGAAATCGGGAAAGTGTGCACAAATAATATACGAATTGGATAAAAATATTTTTTTGTTTATTGTAGTACAAAATAAAAAAAAAAGCGTATTATGTAAAGATTAAAATGTAATTTTCCATAATTTACTAGCTATGACAGGAGTTCGGCGGCAATTAGAGTGTTCCGAAAAACTTTTAAAAATTCTATAAATAAACACATAAATATTATAATCAAAAAAAAAGAAAAAAGTAAAGTAAAGTAAAGTAAAGCGAAATGAATTTAAGTAAAATAAAGTAAAGGCAAGAAAACTGGACATACTTTGCACCACAAATATTCGTTAGATACTCTTAGGATGGGTTTGTGGAATTTTAAAGAAACCATAAATCATTTTTTTCAACAAGACGATTCTGAACGAGAGAAATTAATAACATCAAGATCAATAACAGTCGTCATTTTCACCACACTCACCAAAAGTATCTGACCCGAAGAGCGAAGAATATCCGTGGTGCGAAGTATGTCCGGCTTTCTTGTCTATACTTTACTTTACTTTACTTTACTTTTTTTCATCTAATATATAAAGGAAAAAAAAAATTAAATGAGAAAAAAACGTAGAAAAATGTTTAACATTTCCAAAATTTTCTTGCGCCAACATCTTTCTTATATTATTGTCTATCTATGTTTACACTTTCATAAAGTTTCATTAAGTTTCAAGATTAAAAAATGATGGTTTTTTTGTCACATTTTGGGTAGTTTTGTTTCCAGAAAAAAAAAAAAAGAAAGAAGAATTGAGAAAAATAAAAAAAATGACCTCTCTAAAGTACCAACTAGAAGTAAATCCGGTTCCAAAAAATTACTGATCGAGACTTTTGGATCCATACGAAAAAGTGTTCACAGAAAGAAAATAAAAAAAAAAAAATCAAAAATAAACATCATTGTAAAAACACTAGTTTCTTCACTTCGTTCAGAATCTAATACATATTTATTTCTCTAATAATTAACAAAATAGTTATACCGATTGATTGATGGCATAAAATGCGTTTAAAAAATAACGATATGTAAGATTTAAGTAAATTATTTAGATTCGTTTTTTGTTTGATGCTATAAATTCATCGTTTTTACGTATTAAAAAAAAAAGCAAATATCTATCTATAATTATTATAGTTGACAACATTTTAATAATAATAATAACAAGGAGAATTAATGTATTTTCAAATCAAGTATTGTATTTAAAATCAAGTACTTGCAGTTGTCCTTCCTGTTCATTATTTAACATTGCATTGGTGCATTTTACATTTTCTAAATTTTTAAACAAAAGTTTATTTGCCATTAAAGTTTAGCTACCAAATTATGTTCAATATGAAAAATATTGATTGTAAGTTTTTCTCACATATATGTATTGACGTGATATGTAAAAATTCAAGTAGTTTCATTACTAAAATTCAATTCTCGCTATTTGAAAATTATAAAGAAGTAATTCAAATGGGGAGGGGAAGGAACGAAAAATGAAAAAAAAAAAAAAAATTATTTATAGTACTTATTTATACAATTAACCGAAGATATCAATCAAGGCTATGTAAAAAAAAAAAAAAAAAAAAAATGGAGATGGATAGATTACTACATTCATACTTTTGGAAAATGTACGTTATATATTAATAATTCACATACCGTCCGACGAATTTAACTGAGACGCACCGCGTATATTGTTGTTGTCCGAAGCTCTATACTTTAGACCACTATGAGGGCGATTGCGGTCTACTTAGGGATGTATTGCCCTTTGCGCGGGCAATTAGTGTACATGCATTTAGAATGGACGTCTCTGAGGATTCGTTTTAGAATTCAGGTAATTTTCGTAGGAATCCTCGAACGGGACGATTGCTCGGGGGGGGGGGTAACGTAAACTTAAGTCATTTGTAATGATATATTATTATTATAATAGCAATATGGACAGCCACGTACACAAATGGTGGAAGGGGGGGGGGAGTCTTGAGGTTCAGCTGAACATTTCCGGGAAAATGTATGAATATGTTATTATTATAGATTCTGAGTGAATGAAGTTTTTTTACAGTGATGTTTATTTCTTTTTTACCTTTTTATGGAGAAACAGTTTTTTTTTCGTATAGAAATACTCATCCAAAAGTTTCGTACAGTAACATTTTACTACATCAAAAATCAAATGTCGGGGTTATTTTAAAGAGTTCATTTTTCAAAAATTCTCAATACTTTTTCTAAAAAAAGGAGAAATTTTTTGCATGAACGGCAAAATATGTCATATACGAAACTTTCATAGAATCGCTATTAGTAATTTCATCATAGAAACTTGAAATTTTTCTCATTATAAACAATAATTTCATACTGAAATTTTTAAATAAAGTATTTGACCTTTTTTGGAATTAATATAAATTTTTGGAATTATCTTTTGTAATGTTTTGTTAAAAAAAAAAATTGAATTCTTGAGATTATTAATTGAAAATTTAACATAATCTCATCACTAGTATTAATTTGTATATTATAGCACATTTGTTATTTTGTTTTTTCTTTCTAATAGTTGATTTTGTTTTGTTGTTTTTTTTTTTTTTTTTATATTATATTTATTATTTTAAATATTTTAATGGTACTTTTAAATAAACACTCAATATCTTAATCCATTGAAATTGTAAATTACTTATATATATATATATATATATATTTATTTTTTGATGTTTAAATATTTGAAAACAAGTAAATTGACAAATTATTTGCAATTTATTAAAAATATATATATTCTACTAATAATGTTATAAATTATATATATTATAATATGATTACTAATTTAGCGAGTGATTACGTAACTTGTAATTAAAAATACATTTTAAAGATGAAATCCGAATGAATTGAGTGTAAAATTTAATTAAAAATAACTTATAAAAGATATTGTAAATACTAAATATATATTTTTTAATCGCGCGTATTATGATATAATGTCACAACTATATAAATGGAAATGCTTATTATTCATAACTAGTGTCCGGATTTATATGCACTCAAACAGCTTAAAAAAGTATGCATTTAAGCATTAAAAAACCTTAAAATATGCACTTAATATGCTCTTGTTTTTTTTTTTTTTAATATAATATGCAAAAATATGCTGTTACCCAAAATAAATGCATTTATATCAATATATTTTTAATTTCATCCATATATTGTGATAAAAATCAATTAGGTGCATTAAATTTTTTAATTACAGACATCAAGTAGCTACAACAATTAAAAAACAGAAAATATTCAATAATTTATTCAGAATATAAAATAAATAGGTACTGTTGTTATGAACGATGATATTAAAATTAAAAAGGTGCTTAATCCCTATCTACAATTTTTTTTTTATTTCTTTGGTAAATATCTATGACAATTAAATAATAAAAATAGAAAATTTTATAAAAAAAAAAGAAATGTACAGTATACAATTACTATCAGAATATACGCCATGCCTCTATCGCAGATCTTATTGTTAATATTCACTCAAGAGTGCGCTAAGCCTAAAGAAAATTATAATTTAAACACAAACTGTACAAAAATATACGATTCGTGAAGTACAATAAATTTTCCAACAACAAGCGTTATAAATTTTTAAACCATAGGTTGAAAAATAAAAACAAAATAATTAGCTTAAACAATTTTTTTTGTAAAATATGTTTAAATATGCAAAATTTTCAAATATGCCGTCATCTCTATAACATGCATTTATATATAATATATGCAAAATAAACTTTTTCCTACGCATTCTCTGTTACACAAATCGTCCACATTTCTTACTCCCGTTGAGCTGCATACAGCAATTACGTACAAATATGAAAATGCATACAAATCCGGACTCTTAATTCATAACTAATTGTTTAAATAATTAAAAACTTAAATATTATTTATATGAAACCATAATCAATATTATGTAGGTATAATATTTAGATTGGAAGTGAAAAAAACTTTCTCCTTGTCTAAAAACCATCGAAAATGTTTACTGTCGCGTCGTATTTCAATGAAAAAGTGGTGTTCAGTCTGTGTTTAATGTTTCTGTGCTCTTTCGAGTATGCCACGTTAATTTGATCAATTTTTTTTTTTTTTTTTTTCGTGCAAACAAAACACTGAGATTTATCGGTCGAAAGATAATAATATGGCACATAAATGTTTTTATCACGGAGCGTGCCGTGGTCGTAAATTTCGTATAAAGTTCCGCGCACCCGTTACGTTATTTCATTATCTCAGTGAGATCGCACGAAAATAATTAAAAGTACTTAAATCTTTAGAGGTAATTTCAGATTTGTCACCTCAAAAATATTGTAATACGTGAGTTTCGTATTATAATATTTCATTTAGTTTGATAGTTTTTTGGAAACGCTTTTACAACTATATCACTATAAATAAAAAAATAATAATAATTTTATGATTTTAACTCTGTGAACTCGTTATAAATTTAAATCGTAACAATCAACTGCATTGTTTTATTTACATTACATATATTATTATTGAGTATTAACATGCAGTGCTTAGTTATATATATATATTTATTATTTAATAATATTATGCTTTAAATGAAAGTAGGATTTGAGCAAACATTATACCCGTATACGACGTTTAGGTGAGACGATTGTAATTTATTTTCAGCGTACTTGACTTTTTAAAAGCTTTCTCTTGTGAAAATATGAAAATAAAAAAAAAAAAAACAAATAATAAGCAAATAACGTGAATTCTATTAAAAAGATGTGGATGTTGCAAAAACATTTTTTAGAATAATCTTTAATATACGTTTTCCGTGTTATTTTTTCGCCATTAATAAATCGCACAGTAACCTGTCTGGTCAATGAACTTATTACCGTAATTAGTTTTCTCTAAGTCTACACCGAAGTGTTTGTATTTTAGCAATATCAAAAGTTCGAAGAATCGTTATTTGATGCATCAAACACGACAGTGTGTACTTGGACTAACATCGACGGTAATAATGTTCATAGAATCGTAGTAACGATTCGAATACCCCCACGCATCGATCACATATTCTCCAAAAGTTATGACAGTTGTTTCTTTATCTTTTATTCCGTGCAACTGCGTGGGGCGCTACAACAGGTGTTTGCTAGGCAAGTCAAAATATTCCACTGTGATCTTCATAATAATACTACAGACGAAGTTTGTAAGTATAAAATAATTTGTGTTCTCTATAGTAGATAATAATTATCCCATTTTTTTTTTTTTTTTTTTTTTTTAAAAACTTTGTAAAAACAATTAGTTACCATAGTTAAGGGGTAGTAGTCAGTCACGTCAGTGTTTTATCGAAACTTTTTGAAATGCACGAACAAACAAAGGCGAATTGTGATTCAAAAAGTTGCTGGACGAACTTTTGGAAAAGTATTTCCATACGAAGAAGTGTTTACAGAAAAGAAAAAAAGAACATTATTGTAAATATATATATATGTAAGAGAGAATGCGTGTAAGTCAACAATAATTATACAGATATACTTTTGTCAAAAGTTATAAACTCTAATAGAGGCACTCGTATGTCCCATCGTAACGTTGTAATATATCTTTTCCAGATCCGTAATCCGAGAATTTCAACGATAAATCCGATTGATTACCACCCGCTACGGAGTGTATGCCGTGCACGGAGCGGCGATTTGTAACTTCAAAGCCGGTATCCGAACCAAAGGTGGAAGGTTCAGAGCCACAAAATCCAAAATAATCTCCTTACAAAGTTTTTTGACCGGTGGTCAACCGTCGTCGATTGGCCTCTGACGCGCGCGACATTGTGTTACCACATCAGTCAGAAATACAACGACTACCGACTACCTACGTATGCGACGTACGAGTTTGAAAGTTCGCCGTGTTTCCTTGTTTATTTTAAATATGTATATTATAAAATGTTAACAATAATTATTATCATAATATTATTATAGAACGCATCGGCAAGGGTAACGTTTTATCTAAAAATATTACATTGACGAAAAAAATTGTAAATTCATATAATGTTAAAGGTATAATAACAATGATAAATCATAGTCTTCAAGTTCTTTATTAATTTATATAATTAAAGGAATATAAGAAATTTAAAGATTAATTAAAAATATTTTTTTTTTTTTCTTTAACAAAATAAGTTAATATAATAGCCAAATGGCTATTAGAAGGGTTATTATAATTTATCATAATTTGTAATTAAAATAATACATTTTACATGGATTATTAATAAATTTAATTGTAATGAGACAAGTGTTTTATTAGTTACAAATGAAAAAAAAAAAAAAAATAGAGTGAAGTAAAGTCAATTCAAGTCAAGTTGAAGACCATACATTTGAAAGAAACGATAAATAGTTATATATATTATAATGATTTTGAGAGGAGTTTCATTAATTATACAAAACAATCAATGCCAGTTTTGAGTTTAGTATGTTTTGCAATCTAATAACAATCTAATCTATGTTATTATGATTTCACTATTCGTGAGAATGAATGAAACTTGTCAGCTTTTGATAATAGAAGATTTAAATTTCAAAAGATGTGTCAATATTATTGTTCTGAAGGTCTGATAAGATTATTTTCAATTCATTGTGTTCTTCTCTTTGACTTTTATTGATTTTAAAAACAATAAATCGCATATGTTACGAGAAAAAAAACGAAATTTGTAATTTTTTGAATTAACACTAATTTGAGCTGTAATTCAAACTCGAAACATTATTCATGAAATAATCATTTATGAAAAAAAAAAAAAAATGATCACGAGACATTACAGGACGTCCGATAAAAGCATTTTTCAGTGAAAGTATATGTTATAATATTATCCTTCATAATAAAATATTTTATACACTCTTAGATGTCTAAAAATAGCTTTATTTTCTGTATAAGTTTACACAGTATTTAACCGTAATTAATTATTTACATGGCGTTCAAAAAATGACTATATCATTTCTTATCCTTTCTCATCTGACTTGCATTCAGTTATTGTATGACATGTATTCTCACGTTTATCGTGATTCCAATTAATATTTTTCGACGAAAATGACTATACTAGCTGTTGGTAATTAAAATATGATACAAATGTTGTTAATTACAATTTTTCCAAATGAATATAACGAACGCAGCATGTATAGTTGTAATTTTTTTAATATGTTAATTTTCATCAACGCAATAGCTTCAGTTATTTGGTAGAGGATACTTGTACGCAAATGGCGGCGGCGATAGTAATCACATGTCGAATTTATTTTGAAACACAAATATCCAAAATTATATTTTTTTCTTCCAAAATCATTGTATATGTTTTTATGATAAAAGTTTCGCAACGCTTCGTTATTACAAAACTACTGGCTTCTTCGCTCTTCTCGAAATCTAAATCTAAGTTAATTTCGACAATCGTCAATAGTACCAATAATAACACTGTAGCAATTAGTTTTTATCAAATAAGATTAACGAAAAATTAAAAAATAATCGCATAACACGAGTCATCTTTGGCGTTAGCGTTATTCAAATAAAACGTGCTATTTATGTAGTAATTTATTTTAAATGTTGAAAAAACTCATTAACTCATAGTATCTCATTTGTCGAGATTATTTTCAACTTCTGCGTTACATCTCTGTCATTTTATTTTATTTTTTTCAACTCAAACAAATCTCAATATGCTTTTGTACAAACCATTTGCACACGGTTAATATTTTCCGGTCTCTGATAACAAACAAACACTGTATTATTTTAATACTTTGATATTCATACAACAAAAACGCATAATATTGGTCTTATGTTCAAATACTAAGTTCCAAAAACACATCTAATGTCAACGTCAAATCGTCCGACGAATCATACTTTACTAGAAAACATTATTATAGTTAGCATTGTGATTAATATGACTTCGTGTTTTACTCTCATATTGCGTTTGATTAATTGATGATATTGGGCGTACACAGCTATTATAAAGTAAATGAATTAAAGTTTACTGTCTGGATTTTATGTTCAAGCACAATAATAATATTATAATATTTTAAAGTACTGACACGAGCGAAAAGTAATAAAAAAAAAATAGCAAAAGAAAAAAAAAAAAACTTTCTTTATAATCACGTAACTGTAATAATAATTGTAATAACGATGATATGACATTTTTATTTCTTCAATAAAACGATACTGAGTAGAGCTTAAGTTAATAATTATAGACAATAATATAATAAATTATCAGTTTGATACTGAGTAAGTATGTTTGAAAATTTGGTAAATATATTCAAATTTTATGCGAATTTCGAAATTTGTCTTTATATTTTACTGATTTTAATAAATTCTACGACAAGTTTTTCTCGTTTCTGGAAAAATGTATTGAGAAATTTCAAAAATAACTTCCCAGAAGTACCAATTAGATGTGATTTCCGAGCTAAAAAGTTACTATAAGACATTTTCGAACAAGTATTTCCATACGAAAACTTGTAGGAATAAATTAATGGAAAAAAATATCATTGTAAAACACTAGCTTCTTCGCTCCACTCAGAATTTAAAATTAATTTAATTCCCCCGGAACTGTAGATTCGAGTACAAATTACAAGGCACGACTTTTTCCCCAGGTTATCGTTTATCATTTTCAGTTACATATTTTCATATCAGACTTTTACATATTATTTTTTATATCACTTTGTAGCATCTTCTAGCGTGTGACATTGACGTATGATAATATGTTTGGATGTAATAAAAAACACGTCACACCAATGCAATATTAGAGTACATTTTCATAGATGTATTTTCGCATGATTAATATAATATTATTAATACACGAAAGGTAAAACGTGTTGTAATAGATGAATAGGCGACGTGACATTTATCATAATATTGTGTTACCCGAAAATTCCAATTTCTCCAGACCACAGATATTATTATCGGCATGCAATGATTGTGTCATTTTACACACATTACACTGCAAACACATTTATGCGATTAAATGAGTCGCTTGAACACGAAAACGTTATTGATTTGAAATATACGTATTTAATAGACCTGTAGTTGAAATATTTCGGTATTGTTTTGGCATTTTGGGATGACTGTAAATTTTGTGAAATTAATTACACTTAATATAAGTGATAAGTAGTGATGTAAGTGAAAAATTTCAATTTTAGAAATTTATGTTCTTTGGAAATTTCCCAGGAAATTTCTTAGTAAAACCATTTGAATAATAGTTTTTGTTTACGTAAATGTTGTTTTGATAGGACATATGAGAATAAGAGTACATATAAGTATACAGTTGTTTTGTATAAATATAATATTATGTATATTGTAAAGTAATAAGGTTTTTTTTTTGTTAATCGTATGATTTGTTAAAAAAAATATATGAATAACTATGTTTTATTGAGTATTATTTTATACACATTTCGGAAATTTCTGGAAATTTCTTCTAAGAAATTTCTCAAAAATTAAATTTCTGAAATTTAACATTTCTAATGATAAGTGTACGTGATTAATTTTCGTCTTTGTTTATATCACATTTGTGATTTATGAGCTACCTATCAGTTTGTACCAGCAAAATATTGAACTATAGATTAGAACTCGACAGTTCGTGACCAATTGCAATTGCTACAGTTATAAAAAAAAAAAAAAACGGAATTAGTTCAATGGTTGGAAGCGAAGCGATGTTGAATTTTTTTTTATTAAAGAGATGTTGAAGAAAAATAGCCTGTGTGGTCGGCAAATTCGCCACTGACTACGAAACTTAGGTAATAGTTATGTTGGTTAAAGTCCAATGTTCAATGTATTTCGTTCATTTCGCTCCATTTTCGTGTGTATTGATAACATACTGATAATGTGCGCAAAAGCAAATCTATAGAGTATAATATTATAAATATTAATACAATAATAGAAAATTCAGAAGTAGTAATTTTATGCTTATCATGGTCTAACCTATGTATATTTGCATGGCCGTATCTAGAATGAATTTTCGGGGAGGGTTTTATTATTATTATTTTTTCAATGAGAAATTTAACCATAAATTACGTATTGACAATATTTAATGTAAAATGAAAACAAAGAATTGTTTTAGAAAGTTTCGGAAAGTGTGTGGGGGGGGGTAATACCGAGACCTCTCCCTGAAAACCGTCACGAGTCATTTTTAAAGATAATTAAAAAATGAAAGGTTACAATCATCAATGGAAAATTGTCAACTAAACAAAAAAAATCTATAGGCATGGCGGTATCTAGAATAAATTTAAGCGGGGGGGGGGTCGAATCTATAACAAAAATGATATAAATGAAAACTTGTATGTTATGGTTAATGGTAATAAGTGAAAATTTAGTGCAATTCTAAACTTAACATAAAAATTATGGAGGGGGTTTGAACCTCGAAAACCACCACCCCCCTGGATACGGCCATGTATATTTGTGTAATCTATTGAAAATAATTTTTTTCATTTAACATACCTCCCCTGTTTAAGGAAATTCCGCTTACCTACTTATTTATTTACAAAATAATGTACAGTGAATATAAACTATTTTTTATTTTTCTTGCATACCTGCAGTTAAACAGTTTATAGCGCAAGTGGATCAGTATTTATTACATTTTGGAAATAAAAATTCGGTTTTTGACAGTTAGAAAATCAGGCAAACATTTCCGTAAGCGTGATGTATCATAGTATATTAGTAAATAAATGTACATAATATTGAAAATAGATAAGGAACAATCTACCTAATTTACAAATAAAAAAATATTTATTCTGTACTTCGAGTTTAAATTTTATATTTCTCTAGGTATGATTTTTTCTTTTTAGATTCTTCGTCTGTGGGAGGGGGAGTCGGGGTCGCTTGTTATAAAAGCAAACGTTTAAAAGCGAAAATAACGTAAAAACAGGAACCGTCGTCACGTTGAATTTTATTTTTACCGTCAAGACTTTTATCTTATCAATATTTGTACGAACGCCGCCGCCGGCTTATGTATGTCAAGTGCTTAATAGGTTTGGTACCTTGAAAAAATATATTCGTGTTGCAGTGAGCTTAGTGTAAAAAGGCATCGCAATACGGTCGATAAAAGTAAATAATAATGATAATAATATTATACACAGGTACCACTCGTAACAGTATATTATTATGTAATATAGTTATGTTATTTTGTCAATGATGTGACATTATTATACAACATAACTATTGTAGTAACACTGTTGTTACTCGAAAAAAAAAAAAAAATGTATTTTAATTTTAAAAACTC
>JAIPRM010002593.1:0-29735 GCA_025469315.1 Stegophylla sp. TES_Ste_2020
AAAACTTTTTAAGTCGAATTTTTTTTGTAAAACCTCGGTAACTCGAAAACCTTAGTAAGTCGAAAACCTCGATAAGTCGAAAAAATTGCATTTCCCTTGAATTTCGACTTATCAAGGTTCCACTGTAATAGTTAATTTATATTAATAGTAACCATATATCTTTTTTCCTACACTTATCAAAATAAGATGAATATTTTTATAAAATTACTAGCTCTTTGAGAATAGTCTCCTAATATTTATACCAACTTAATTGTGTGAAAGAGTTAGTTTTAATGTTTAATGTAGGAACTTATTTAAAATATGGTGGATAAAAATACCAAACTTGATGTACACTAATTTGATTTTAGAACTGTAAATTCTACTTCCATGTCTTCATGAATAGCTAATAAATAATGTACAATAAAATTTCACTTGTTTGATTTGAAATTCTGAGGGAAATTATACACTGAAACGAATGCACTTGCCCACCACTACTAGAGCTGCAGTTGTGTCACAACAGAATTATTTCAGTCATGATCAGTACGGTGACAGTGCTAATGAAGCAAAACCTGATCCCATAATACAGAATACAGATGTTGTTTACCTCATATGAAAGTTGTGTTCTCTTATCTGTTGTACTTATTATACAACTTAATACAAATATAATATTATATAATTTATATGATGAATCATAATTCATAATTCATGTATTGTAAAACCATAATATGTGTATTGTCATGTGTAATAATAATAACATAAGTGTCTCACGCTAGAATCCACTTTAGCATCTGATCAATTCACTACCTAGTAGTCTATAATATAGTGTTTGATAATAATTTTAATTGTTTTATCGTGTTATATTATAATGTAGGCAGTAATAATAAATATCAAAATCTTATTTTAAATGCATTAATATTTCAATAAAAATATTTTTAAAAATGGGTTACTCTTGTTAGGTATGTTGTATTTTAAAGAAACAATAATACATTTTTTTCAAAAAAACAATTCTGAGCAAAGTTTCATTTAATTATAAAGAATAATAATTTTCAGTTTTATTTGTAAAAAAAAATCAATTTCATACAGATTCTAACATTAAATGATTTTAAAAATTTGTTATGGAACAATACACAGAAAAAAATACGCAAGAAAACATTCAATAAGATAATTAGATGATAAAAAAGCCGGACGTACTTCGCACCACAGATATTCTTCGCTTTTCGGGTCAGATACTCTTGGTGGGTTTGTGAAATTTTAAACAAACGATAAATCATTTCTTCAATAAGATGATTCTGAACGAAAGAAGTTAATAATATAAACATCAATAATGAATGGTCGTCATTTTCTACACACTTACCAAGATTATCTGACCCGAAGAACGAAGAATATCCATGGTGCAAAGTAAGTCCGGCTTTCTTGTCTTTATTTTGCGCTTTGCTTTACTTTACTCTACTGTACTCTACATTTTTTTTTTTTATCTAATAAATTAAGGAAAAATATTCAATAAGAAAAAAAATATAAGAAAAATGTCCAACATTTTTTTTCCACATTTTCAAAATTTTCAATTTTCTTGCGCCAAAATCTTTCTTATATTATTGTTCAAAAAAAAAAAATAAAAAAAAATATGGTTTTCAAATTGTTTTTGTCAAATTTTGGGTAGTTTTTTCCAAAAAAAAAAATTGTAGAATTGAGAAATTTAAAAAATGACCTCTTTAAAGTACCAATCAGAGGAAAATCTGGTTTCAAAAAGTTACTTGGACAAATTTGTATTTTTATGTAAAACTAATGAATTCTGTTAGAATACTAACTTTCAATGGTTATAAAAAAAAAGTTGACTTACGATTTTCGAGATTTTTTAGGACCGTTAGAAATATATATATAAATATGTTTGTATTAAATTTTCAGCGATTAATATCCATACATTTAAATTTTATGAATTAAAAATTAACAAAAAACGAAAAATTTTCAAAATGTCGTACTTACCTCAAAATTGGTCAAATATCTTTGAAAATTGTATGAGGTGCGCAAGTGATTATTTTTAGTAGTTGGTGAAAGTTTCAAGTCTCTATCTCTATTATTTTAGAAGCTATTGCTAAATAACTAAAATTAATTTCATGATAATTATTATTTCCAGAATATTTGTCAGTACTTTTTCCGATTCTTCTTCAATCAAAACCTTATAAAACTTTCAATTATTCGCCCGTTAAAAATTTTAATACACCAAAATATTCGTCTTGTAATTTTCTATCTATGTCTATATATCTAAAGTCGGTTATACCAATTATTTTTATATGCGTTGAAATGTGTAATTTTAAGTAAAACTAATGATTCCAATCAAAATATCAACTTTAAACAATTATAAAACAAAAACTTGACCAACGATTTTCGAGATTTTTTTAGTATCGTTAGAAATATATATATACTTATATAAATATGTTTGTATTAAATTTTCAGCTCTTAATATCCATACATTAAAATTTTATGAATTGAAAACTAACAAAAAACGAGAAATTTCTGAAATTTTCAATATGCCGTACTTACCTCAAAATTGGTCAAATGTCTTTGAAAAGTTTGTGAGATGTTTGCGTGACTATTTTTAGTAGTTTGTGAATGTTTCAACTTTCTAGTTTCATTATTTTGGAAGTAATATAAAAATAAAAAATTGAATTTAAGAAAATTCGGGTTATGCCGTTTTTTGTCAATTTTCGGGTAGTCTATATTATAGGCTCGCGCTTACCAAAAACTATTGAGAATTTGGAAAAATAACCATTCGAAAATACCAACTAAACAACATTTCCGATCTATTGAGTTACTGATCGAAACTTTTGGACCAGAATCTTTACTAGAAAAAGTGTTTCCATACATACGAAAAAGATAAAAAAAAAAAAAAACACAGGTTTGTAAATTCAATACATTCCTCGCTATCGCTCAGAATCTAAAATTTGCAAACCAAATGTCGACTCAGCGCAACATGTTGAACAACATATGTTCCATAAAGACACAAAAATGTGTAGAATTCGATATTCCACCCACTGTACTGATTAGTACTGTCGGGAATTATGTGCATGGGTTAATAGATATGTATTAACCACATATATATATAATATTTATTAAATATATCTGTGGTATTAACCGTGATGCCCATGGTCTTATTACTCGTGCCCATACGACATTGACGCAACTTTGAAAACGATTTTGGAGGGCTAATATGCATTTTTGATTTATTTAACCCCCCCCCCCTCCCTAAGAAAAAAAAAGGTATTAACCTTAAGTAACTCTCAAAATTTCTGGGAGGCTATGAGAAGTCCCCCTCTAATTGCAACTATACCATACGTGTACAGTGTACACATGATGGATCTCTAAAAACCCACTTTGCGTGTACATTAAAATTGTTATCTGACTAATCTAATCTAAATAGATTATCAGCAGAGCTGCAACCGTGGTGTTATTACTCTGTGATTACTGATATGAGAAACATATGTCTTTTCAATAAATATATACTGTATATCTATGGTCTTTTCTACATTACATCTTTCCACGATTATAGATACCTACTATAAATTATTCTTTGTTTATTTTATCACATTTTATTTTATTGTGATAAGAACTATTCACTTGAGAGTTGTCAAGTATGAAGTAGGTGAGTAGGTAGGTGCAATTCGAAAGTGTAGGTGTGTACTATTGAGACCTACATTTTTAGAAAACTGTGCATCTCAAAATAATTTGGCTAATCTTTCTCCTATATTATATTGGTCTCCTTTCAAATTCGCTCCACGAGTTGTATGGAATTAACATTTAAAAAATAATAATTTATAATATCTCATTGTTGAATAAGTAAGTAATCTTGATTATATTTTTATGTAGAGTACCTGCATTTTATTAATTAATAAATAAATAAAAATTTATGTATATATTTATGGGCAATAAAATTGATATTATTACTTACTGTATCAAACTAGTATTTAAAATTTAATCATAATTAATAATACCTATATATTATATATATATAGGGTTGCCAGATTTTAAAATCACCAAACCAGGACATCATATTCTTTTCTTTTTTTTTATTTATTTTTTTTAGTACAGTTATATGGAAATAATAATATATATTATAGCTAATCATATAGAGATAGAAAAACAAATAAACCTGGAAAGGCTGAAACCATGTCGATTAAATTTAGTTAACTTACTAAGATAATTATATAATGATATATTATTCTATGCTTTATTATTAAATAATACAATATTGAAGTTATTTTTTCTCGGCTTCCACTAACCGGGACAAAATTAATGACCGGCCGGGACACCAGGAAATGCTGTTAAAACTGGGACTATCCCAGTCAAACCGGGACGAATGGCAAGCCTATATATATATATATATTTTTTTTAATAAAATAAAGTATTTCATTTCGGTTTTTTGTACAATCATGGTAGGTAGTAGGCATTAAAATACAGAACTCATTTTTTTTTCTTCTGTGAGCAGGTAACCTAAATAGATGTGTTTTTTTAGTTCATTATATATTTGTATTAAATATTTTATAAATCTGTTAAGTACTAAATTGGCTATACTCATATTGAAAAAATTAGTTGTACAGGTATCATTGTTTTAAATTTCAATGTTATGACTGCAACAAAAATATTACTGTTGCTGAGCTAATTAAAATAAATATAGATTTTGTTGTGTTTAGGAACAGTTATTAATCTACTTTCAAAGTAAATATTCTTCTAAAATAATATTGTTTTAAAATAAGATATACTGAAACTAAATTTATAAATTTAGTTATGATTATTTATAATGGGTATATTTATTTTTTATATATTATGTATATATATTTTTAATTTTAAGAAATATTGAAATAGGTTTACAATTTATTCAAAAATATATGTACTTATGTATATTTTAACATAATATAACCTTATATTTTAATGTCCATTAGAGGAGAAAATTATTTAATTCTAACTTATATTTTAAAATAAAATAATTTAGTTGAAAATTTTTAAATCAATCAAAAGGTCTTGAAGTATTTATTTTGTAAAACCATTTAAGTAAAATGTAAATAAGACATATTCAGTAGGATTCAAAAATTAAAAAATTATGTCTTTCCTTTAAGACTTCTAGAAAGTCTTCTTTATTTTATAAGGACATTTTAACTGAATTAAATTAACTTTAATAGAATCAATGAATTATTCTTTCTGTTTATTGTGGTTCCCATATGTTTTCTCAATTTCTATTTCCTGAATGATTATTTTCTCAAACATAAAGCATTAATCAATAACTCTCATAAAACTAATAGTGTCAGCCATAGGTACAACTAGGAGGTGCACAGGGGACTATCTGTTCTTTCACTGTAATTAAATAATATATATCTTATAACATATATTTCTATATTATTTCTATTTCTGATTATTTTTGTAATATATATTTTTGACTTATGATCACTATTTAAAAACAATACATAATAATTAATAATACTTTGTCAAGTTTTTTCAACTAAAAAATATTATTATTATTATTAAGTTCAACAAAAAATTTAAATAATTAAAATAACAAAATTTAGATTATCAGTTTTTAAATTAGTTATATAATATTATTATCTTAAATATAATGAGAACCGTATTAGGTATGTAATGAAAAATAATTAATGAAAATACACAAAATAACAATCTAATACTTATTATAATATTATTACACTTTGAAATATGTTATATTAATATTTATTGCATTTTCTTTAGGTAAAAACATGCAAATATATAATATATATGAGTTTACATTTTAAAAATTTTATTATTATTGTCAACTACCAAATAAATTTAGATTAGTATTAAATCCAACAAAAAAAATAAATATTTAAAACACCAAAATGTGATAAGCGCGTTGTATTACAGTCTTACCCATGGCTAATATGTAGATGTGGTTTTACGACTGTTTGGAGCAATAACCATGCTAGTCTGGACATGTCTTGTTGTTGCATCAAAAAGACATGTCGATTTGTATTATAACTCCATATATAATAATTGGATTTATCTGATTATTGCACCAATCAATGCGCAGCTTTTTTTCATTTTAGGATTTTATTTCACGAATAAGTGATTTTGAACAAAAAGAGGACATGTCTTGTTATTGCCCCGAGGTCATGAATTTAAAAATTTTATTTTCTATTTGAATTTTTTTCTTTCATTATTAATCATTAAAAATGATACACTAAGAAACAAAACTTAAAAAAAATTTCCGTATTAATATTAAATAATTTTTTTTTTAATATTCTTGAAATTTAGGAACACGTTACGTTCCTTTAATACTAGACCTTTGGAATATGATAGTTAAATTAATCAAATTTAGCTGATAATTATTATAAACTATATAGTAGTCTATTTTGTTAACATAACAAATAATGCTAATTATATTGATATTTTCATGATTTAAAAAAAATAATGTATTTTTGCTTCATGTAATAATAAAATATAACAAGGCTCAAAGGGAATGTTATGGTCCCCTCCCCCTCTTGGGTACGCTACTGAATTGGGTAGATACTACATACAGTAAATCGAATAAGGTCATAACTATTACTCCATTATTGCTGGATTTTTTTTTGGTAGAATAGTTCACAATGTTGATTTTAGTAATTATATAGTTAAAATAGAATTTTAGAATTTTTATGATTATTGTATAAATAATTTTATTTAAAAATGGATTCACTAACAGGGTTGTACTATAAAATGTATAAGTTTAGGTACAATAAGTTCTTAAATTAAAATAAAGATTTTTATGTATCATTTGAAGTTTTGGTTTTCATGAAATGCGCATTTGGTTAAATAGCCATTTTGGGAAAACATATGGTAATCATTCATTGCAGGCCAGTGTTAATTTTTATAAATAGATCTTAAGAACTACCATCTAAAAATGTATTTATTTTAAATTTCAGATTTTAAACGTCCTATTAAACTATGTTTGCCCGTGTCACATTTTATCCTACTTTATTATACAATGTATTTATGGAAAAGGTTACACAACGAAACTGGTATGATCGAATTGATGAAAACGTTATATTAGGAGCATTACCTTTCAGGAATTTAAGTCAAAAAGTATGTATATAATTTGTAATTTATTATAAATAGCTACTTAAAAAATATGTATCTTCATTTTATAGTAAATAATTGTAATAAAAATTTTCGGGTTGAAATAGTAGTAATAAGAATTTGATGTTTTACATTTATTATAATAAGCATGACAATCTGCAGAATTGTATCGTAATTAGACAAAAATAGATATCTCAATCTACAATTCCTACTAAACTGGTGGAAAAAGAATTAAAGAAGTACACATTTGCACAGACATGATTTAATAAAATTTGGAAGTTTTTAAGGACTTAAAGAATGAGAGAATCAACTTATCCACAAAGATGATGTAATGAAAATAAATATAATGTAGTGTTACCTTTTGGTTTGTAAAGTTAATAGTCTAGTGCAAAGGAGTGCATTATAATTTATAATCATGAGAGGAAGGATGAAGTATAATTAATTTGAACCTATCATAGCTAAGGAATTTTCATCTTAGTCAATAGATTCCAAAAAATATTGCTATATTCCGAGATTAAATTAACGAGTACATCGAAAAAAATTTATGAATGACTTTAATTGATAAAATTCCAGTGAAGCTATAAAAATGAAAAATCATGCTAAAGAACTTTTTAATACATTTTGTCAATTTAATTGAGAAGAAATTAATTTATTTATATTAAATTTTAAAAAAAGTACAAATTAAAAATACAATTACATGTTTTATTTTTAAATTATTTACTGTCTTAAAATATTGATTTTATTAATTATAGTTAATCGAAGAAGAGAATGTTAGATGTGTAATTTCCATGAATGAATCTTATGAACTTGAGCATTTTACTCCACAGCCAGATGTAAGTATAATATATATGTATATATATATAATTTATCATGATATAAAAACAAATACAAATATGTATATTGTATATTGTAAACAATATTTTAATAAAATTAACAAAAAAATATTTCACTAAAACAAAATACTAAAAATATTAAAAAATGAAATCAAGAATTAATATATTTAACAAGTTATTTAAGAGATTAAATTAAAACTTATTTCCATAGACTTTTCTTTGACTCTTAATATCATTTTCCAATAAACTTAGGAATTCCTGATATAATGAAACTTTTGTGATTATAAACTAATCTACATTAAGTAGATATGTAGTAAATTAAATAATATAGTTGTATTCAATTTTTTAAATAACTATTAATCATAGTTAATTTTCATAAAAACAATTAGATTCAGAGCAGAGAAAAAGCTTATGAATTTACAATAGTGCATATTTTTTTTCCGTTCTGTTAACACTTGTATATAGAAATACTGATTCAAAAGCCTCAATCAGCCACTTTATGAATCAAACTTCGGCTCTAGATGGTATTTAATTTTATATATAAATTAATACTCAGCATTTTTTGAAATCACATTATTTCAAAGGATTTACATTTGTCACTAGTGTTGGTGCCCCCTTACCCAAGACCCTTTCCACCATCCAAGAACTTGACCCCTATATACATACCCCCCAATGACTCAAGATGACCACTATCTATTCTACTTTTACCACTTCTACCTCCTCTATCACACCCTTCATCTCCTCCCTTGTCTTGTAAACATGGCAACCATGGTAAAGTAATTATTGTTACGTTGTTATTGTATAATCACTAAATCCCTACGCAGAATTGTTTTATTGAAGAAATGATTTATCATTTCTTTTAACTTTAATATTCCCACCAAGAATATCCCATCTGAAAAGCAAAGTAATATACTTGGTGCAAAGTCTGTCCAGCCTTTTTAAATTTTAATCTTAACAACAAAAAAAGCCAGACATACTTTACACCACGGATATTCTTCGCATCAAAGATCACATTCTCTTGGTGGGTGTGTAGAATTTTAAAGAAACGATAAATCATTTCTCCAATAAGATGATTCTATACAAAGGAAGTTAATAATATAAAGATCAATAATAGTAGTAATTTTCATCAAACCCAACAAGATCTGAAGTATGTCTAGCTTTTTTGTCTATACTTTACTTACTTTACTTTACTTTACTTCACTTAACACTTTTTTAAATAATGAATAAAAAATGAAATAAAAATTAATGAAAAAATAAGTGTTAGGAAAATATCTAAATTTTTTTCTCACATTCTTAAAAGTTTTCTTGCTCTGAAATATTTCTCATTTTATTGTCTATCAATGTTTAAATTTTCATTAAGTTTGGATCAAAAAATGATGATTTCTTAGTCTTTTTGTCAAATTTTTGGTAGTTCCCCCCCCAAAAAAAAATTAAGAATTGAGAAATTCAAAAAATAACCTTTCTTAAAGTACCAATTAGAGGCAATTCAGGTTTTTTTAATTGCAACTTTTTAGTTGCTGATCGAGACTTGGTCAAGTAGATTCATCCAAGTGTTACAGAAAAAAAAAAAAGAAGAAAAAATTAAATTAACATCATAGTAAAAATACTACCTTCTTCACTTCGTTCAGAATCTAAAATATATCACTTTTTAATATATACTATTCTCATATTTAAATATTCTTATAACTGAAGCAATTTCTGTTTATAATTATTATTTGATCCTTTAAAAAATAACTGATTTAATTAATATTTTTATTGTAATAATAATTTTATAATGTGAATGATGCTTAAGCAAGGTGATTCATTAAGCATGCCATCCCCTTTTTTTGTCGTAAAAAACATTGTTGTGATATAAAAAAATTTTTTTATATCACCTCAAAAATGCCCTGTGGTAATACAAACATTTTTTTTAAATGCCTTCCCCATTTTAACTACGGAATTTTATTCTAGTTACTTTTCTATGAATTTTGATGTATTAAAATCAAAATTTGAACGAATAGTTTTGGAATTTTTCAAATTTGAGTTTTAACATGTTCTCTGTGTTAAATATTTTATACTTATCATTTAACTATAAATTAGTAAAATTAAATCAAAACTTGATTTTATAACAGCAATGTATTTTAATATGTTTTTTATTATATAGTTGACATTATAAATATAAAATTATACAATAAATTATTGTATAATTTATGCAGTAATGTAACATCATTTAAATTTTACTTTAGGAATGGAAGAAAATGGGCGTAGAACATTGTCAATTGAGTACTAGAGATATTTTTGAGACACCAACACATGAAAAATTAGTTCAGGGTGTTTCAATAATGGAATCGTTTTCAAAAGAAGGAAAAACTGTGTACGTACATTGTAAAGCTGGCCGAACTCGTAGCGCTACTCTTGTGGGTTGTTATTTGATGTCTGTAAGTGTTTGAATAAATATTTATGACTTATGAGATACAATCAGTCTTCTATGACTATAAAATAAGTTCATTACCATTGTTATCATTATCTTTGAATTTTAGAAACACAACTGGACTCCTGAACAAGCGATTGAAAATATTGTATCCAAGCGACCTCATATTTGGCTACGAAATCAACAGCTTGAAAGTCTTAAAAAATATTATGATGGTAATTAATATCTTTATGTAATAAATGATTACCATTTCAATCTATTTACTTTATTTTGGTATTTGTATAATTTTTATTATTTTCCTCAGCTGTGGTAAAAGAAAAATTTAATGTTACTTCCGAAATGGATAGTAATTAAATCAACTACATGCTATGACCAATAACAATCATTATTCTCCTTTTAGAATACTAACATTTCAAGTTATTAACAACATATCTTCATAACTCTACGGACAACACTAACATTAGCATTTATAATAGAATACTATAATACTTTCATGACTTTTTTTTCATTTTGTATTTCATTGAGTTGCTCAATCCTTTTAACAGAATCAATTAATGTTTTCCAAAGGTTATTATGGTATTTTAAATTATTATTATTATTATTATCAATATTACTAATATTTATAATTATTTTAATGGTGAAGTGTTTATGTATTGATAGGCTGTGATAATTTTTTCCTTGGTGTAAGCTACATTACTATTTTTGCTTGATAAATGTAATTTATTTTGCATTTATTCTAGTGTAATATTTGAGTGTAGGAATTTCGTTATATATGCCAAATTTGTTACTGATTTTATGTTATTTGTTTTTTAAAATATTTAGATAAATTGCTACGGGGTAGGGTTAAATCGAATAATGTAATTTAATGATGCATTCAACTTCAGAATATAGAAAATAAAATAATTTAGTAGTTTTAGTTAATTATTAATCAGTTACAAAAAGAGTATTTATCATATTTTAATATTTTGTTTCAAATTATGTTATTATTTAATTTAGAAGACTTATAAATATCCAATGACAATAACTTTTTAACTTAGAATTAATTTTTGTGTAAGAATTAATTATTATGAAATGATGTTCCAATTATACTAGTTCATAATTGTACTTTTTTTTTTAAATAATTTTTCTTGTAAATTTGTTTTAACAGTTGATATTCAACTTTAATCATTGAGCTATAGAAAATATTATATTTATTTGTATACAATTTATTTTATTTTTCTCTCTGTATAATATTGTTTAGAACATAAAATAAACAAGTTTTTTTTTTTTTTAATCATAAATATTTGTTAGATATTATCTACTTTAAAATCTACCTTAGTACAAATTATCAAATTGAAATAAATTCATTAACAGAGATTTAATTAGATAATAATTTTGATGTTTAATTTGTGTAAGTAGAAATATTGTAATTTTGTATTATATGGTTTAAGTTATGTTTTAGTTGAATTGTTAAATAATTATAAATTTGTAAGGTCCAATTAGTAAACATATATTATTCTTAATATCGAGTCTATGTGACTGTAATAACTAGGGCAGATGTTAATATGCCTTGATATGTCCTTAAAATAAGCTTTAAGTATTAATAATATAATAATAATAAAAAAACTTAAGGAAATGCAAAATTGTATTTTATTACTGTTTTTTAGTAATTATATTAAGTTTCTTAACAAAAATGTTTTTAAAATTTTATAGTGTTATAATTTTAAAATTTCCAATATGTTGAATTAAAATTTTTACTTTAATTTAATTTATTGCATGCCATTGTTTTACAGTTATTTTCTTCAATTTAAAATGCATAGATTAGATTAATAATTATCATATTTCATATTATGTATAAATTAGAAAACCCATTTGAATGAAATAAATTAATAATATTTCACCTAAATCAGTGGTAATACAAGTATAATTTATCAGTTCACCTGCTGATGAATTATATTACTTGATAATTCGAATTTCGATTATTTAAAAAACTCCATAAATCAAACTAAAGGCTTAGACTTCTGAGAAAACCTCTATAAATATAAGATAATACATATATTCAGGTCCCCTTAATTAATTAGGCGACTTAACTACATAATTCAAAATGTCTGTCGGTGGGACACACTTTAAAATTTGAATTTTTTTTTTCCAGAACCTCTATATTCAAATTTCCTTAAATGTGATTATATGTACGTTCATATGTATAAAGATTATGTACAATCTATTTGTGTACTCGTAATGAAACTAATAACGACAGTGATTAAATATTATCGTAGTTTATAAATTATCGCACCTTACCTATCTAATCTAAACTTTAATCAAAATAAACCTCTGCAATGGGTAAACAGTTGTTGAAATCAAATAAAACAGTTAGATAATGCTATGAACCAGATTGTGGCCAACAATTTATTACAAATAAAAAAAAAATAATAGATTTCTTTAATATTATGTAAAATATGTTTAATAATATAATGTCATTTAGTAAATGTAAACCTATTAGTACTGTAATGTGTTGTATAATAAATGCATATCAATTAATAAATTTAAAAATAAATGTAATATATACATACAATTTTTCATCTCTCTTTAATTCAAGTTAATTTTTTCCTTCGATTACTCAAATACTCGTTAAATCTAAAACTTTCATAAATCAAATTTTTAACTCTGTCCCCTGAATTCCAAATTATCGATTGACTACTGTACATTGTTATTAATTATATATATTTTGTAAATTTTGAACAATTATATTGTTATTATACATTTTTTGAGTTAAAAATATAAAAAATCCTAAAATATGTTCCAAAAATTTAAAATATGGAAATATTTGCAAAATACGATTTTGTATATAGAATCGGTAGGTCACAAAACTATTTTTATATAAGCTTATCTATATTTTGGATCAACAAGTAACAATATCTAAGTGCATATAAATATCTGCCCTAGCAATAGCTTATTGAGTGTCCAAACTAATTATGATTTAAATTTTTGTAAAGAACTCAATCAATAACAATTATTTTAAATTAAAACATATTAATTGACTAATTCATTTTAATAAAATCAGAACAATTTATTTTTATTTCAAATACGTACGGTTTTGTGTATTAAAAATACAAATTATAGAATTTCAAAATAACTTATATGAGACTTTTTATAAATGTATAAAATTATATTTAAATGTTTTTAAATTTTTGCATTACAAGACAAATTAAATACTTTTTTGGTAACAGATGATTAATACCGATTCATAAAATCGTAATATTATTAACATTTTTGATACAGTTGATGTCATTGGCATTTCTCAATGGTTTTAATATTTTTTACATTAAATATCTTTAATGGAGTGTGTCTGGAATTTTTGATACCTGAGTCACTAGGCATCATAATTATTTAATAAACTGTTAAAATCTATAAAATAAGATTAATCTGTTTCAATGGTAATGAATTGATTATTTCTGGTATGTCTTATTAATTGGTTTCATATTTTCCACAACATCCTTTAAATTCTTTTAAAAAAAAGAACACTACACAAATCTTCATTTGTTAAAACAATAATTATTGAATCAAATATTCTTACTTCTTTTTATTTTCATTTCTGGCAGTGAGTTAATTATTAGTATAGCCTCTTGAAATATATTTTATTTTTTTTCCTTGACATGCTTGAACTTGTCAACTTGTCAACAGCCACTACACAATGTGGTGTAATAAATGCTATAAAATTTATGTATGAACCTAAAATATCTAACCCGTTAACCCGTACCACCCTTATCACCAAACTCTCCGGTTTTACACAGCTTAAAATACAGATCATAAGATCATATGTGGATAGTAGGCATTTACTGTAGTAATCATTTAACTGAATGACTTATTAGTTATTACTATTATCACAAAACAGCAATTATTAGATAAATACTTAGATCCATAATTCTGGCATGGTAAGTATTAATATAATTCTTTAACTTTGCCATGTATATAGAGACAGTCAGTTGATGATAGTTCCCAACAAAAATTTCATCAAACTCCATGTAAAAATGCTAAGTATAAAAAAAAACCAAAACTAAAAATTGTGATATAATTTTGTAGCTAAGTCTTTAAATTATAAATAATATGATTTATGTTAAAATAGTCTGCTAATAATTGAACTGAGCTTAGTGACTTGAGTTAAAAATTTAAAAATAGTATAATATAATGAGTGTATTATAATATAGCCTACTATCATTAAATTTGGTAGTATTCTTAAGTCGCCAAGCTGAGTGAAATTATTAGCAGACTATTTTAACATAAATGATATGCATAGTTCAAAGACTTAACTTTAAAATGATATAACATATAGATTTTTTTTTATACTTAGTATTTGTTTACACGGAGTTTGGAGGAGTGCTATTGTTAGGATATCAGTAATGTTTTTGTAGTTTTATTATCATTATAATATATCTGTATATTTTTTAAGATTAATTTATCTTTCAGTGGTAATTTTTAACAAGATGACTTTATTAACACCTTATTTTTTGGAAAACTTATTGGTTTTACAATAGTATGTTTTTATATGTTTATTATAAATTATATAATTATATAATTAATAAAATAAAGTATATAATTTTATTTAATATATTTTTTAATTAATAATGAGTAGTAAACTAGTAGTACAACCATGATATGTAACAGTCGAGTATGCAACAAGTAATAATAACTGGCTTTTAGTATAATATTATTAATAGCATTGTAATAATCATGGGCATACGAGTATTCAACCGCTGAACCACAATGTATATGCTTGTAAAATGTCAGTAACCCTGTCATAGGTGGAAGGGAATTCTCCTTCAATAAACCGATCATGGAGTCCTATAGTAAATTGTAATGCGAGGAATATTATTTAGTAAAATTTTTGTAAATATACTATAATAGTTTTTAGTTAAATTGGCTAAAACTCTATTAATATTGTTACAAATTATTTGAGTACAGTGATACATCTATGAAAATGTTCTAATTAGATTATTGTATTTTCAAAATTAATTATTTAACCACAAATTTGCGATGCTTTCTCGATATTTATTTATTATTTTTTTCAATTGTGTTGCTTTCTGTAATTGTACCCGGTAAGTAGTCACATTTTGTATTGTCTATGGTCTATGGGTGTATTTAAAGCACTTTTTTTATTTTTATCATTAGTGAGATCTTGCCAGATTGTTGAATAAATTATTTACACCATACCTATGAATTATAAATAAATATGTATCAGCAGTTCCCAACTTTTTTCACGTATGGTGCCCTTTTGGACCTGAAGATATCTTATTCTGCCTTCTTTTTTTGCAATAAAACTAATGAATTATTTTTAACTCAAAATTGATAAACCATGCAATTGTTTTAATGGGGTGTATAAAGAGAAGAACATTTTCAAAAAATATACAACTTTTGTAAAATATTGCTTTGCAGAGAAGTTACAACTATTTAAAAAATGTAAAACTTAAATCCTTCTAAAACCTTTGTCAGAAGATATTTTATAAAAATGATATGACCATGACAAAATAGATGAAATAAACAAAATCTATTTTGTCATGGGCATGACATTTCATAGAAAATGTTCTTTTCTTTAATTTTAATAATACATGTAAAAGGTCTAAAACAGTGATCTTCGACATCATTATCTCATGATTAGGGCTAGGATTTTAAATGCCTTAAAAATCGCTAAAAATGCTCTAAAAAAAAATACAAAAATGACTTAAAAAAACACAAACAAATGTCTTTAAAATGTATTTATAATAGCTCAAAATTCATAAAATTTATGACTGGTGTGAAGTATTGTGTGAGCGTCTTTATCGGTTTTAATGTTCTAGACTTCTAGCATATCGCTGTGCTGTGAGGCAAGATAAGAATTGTAGATAACATATTATTTCATCTATTATTAGCGTGTAAAATAAATCCTATGTTATAAGTTAATAATAGAATTTTGAATTTGTATTTTATGCCAAAAATGACCTAAAAACCTATAAAATGACCTTATAATCAAATATTGTCTAAAAATGCAAAATAAAATTTCTTATTCTAATTGAAAAACACCTAAAACGTATTTATAACAAAACGAGAATCGCACAGAAAACTTCGGAAAACAATGCAAAGTGCATCAGAATCCCAGCTCATTTTTGTTACAAAAAGAGAAAAAATGATCTGAAATTTGACAGTTTTCAAGTAATAAATTCCATCTAGGATCAATTTTAGACAGTGCAATCAACAATTCATGTTTCATTAAAAGTCAGTGTCTTTTCAATGTTTTAAAATTTTGCTTTATAAAAAACTTATTTTCATATAGATAAAATGATCAAAATATTAATAATATTAAAATGGCATAGCTCCAGTTCTGCAATTTTACTCTAGATGATACTTTTTATATGTGATTTTTTGAAATTATAAATTTTTTTTCAAAATTTGGGAAAACTACCCAAAGTTTAACAATAACGTCTTTTAAACTTCTTTTCATTTTTAATTCAATACAAGTGAGATTCAGGCGATTCTGAGTTGAGCTTTATGATTTATTGTGCAGGACAATTTTATGAAAATATTATGCCTAAAGTGAATTATTCACATACATAAAAAAAAGACAATCTTCAAAATGTAAAGTGTATATGTACAAACATTTCTACCAACAATAAATATGTATGGAAAAAAAACAACTTTTGATGAGAAAAAAGTGTATTTTCCCAAATTTTGAGAAATCTGTAGGGATTTTTTAAAAATAATATATTTACAAAGAACCATTTCGTAGAGATTTAAAAAATTATGAGGTACAAGTTGAAACATTTTTATACAGTTATTTCTACCCAAACTACCCAAAAAAGCTTTTCAAAAAAAAAAAAAAAAATGTTATCATTAGAAAATCACTTGCTTCTTCATTTATTTCAGAATTTAAATTAATTTTTATTTATTTTTACTCGTATCTTAAAATTACACTAATACACCTAGGTTTTAAAAGTTGATTACTTTATTGTTGCAAGTAATATAAAAATCAATATTTTTACTAAACATTATTTAATCTGAAACTAAACAGAGTTTATGCACATTTCTAAACTCTGATTGAATCAAAGGAAATCTATAGCCAACATAATAATAAACAAAATCAGGTACTAATAAGAAGGGTTTGGAATTTGATTATTTTTATAACTTAACATAAAATCTACTAGGAAGCTATAGAAATTTGTGTTATGTAAAATCAAATTCAAAAAACCTAAATTTAAATGCTTATTTATGCTAGTTTCAATGAAAAAAGTACGTATATTCTTTGCTCCTCGGGTTAGATACTCTTGGAAGTTGCATAAAATTTTAAAGAAATAATCATTTTTTCAATAATACGATTCTGAATGAAGGAAGTTAATAATATAAAGAACAAAAATAGTCGCCATTTTCAACACACCCACCAAGAGTATCTGACCCTGGGAGGAAAGAATATCTGTGGTGTGAAATAGGTATATCCAGCTTTCTTGTCTATTCTTTACTTATTTTTGTTCTACTTTACTTTACTATACACTAGTGTACTTATCTTTGCTTTATTTTAATTAATTTATTTTTATCTAATAAATAAAGAAGAGGAAAAAAATAAAATGAGAAAAAAGTGTTGGAAAAAATGTCCAAAACTTTTTTTCATATGATCAAAATTTTCTTGGGCTAAAATATTTCTCATATTATTGTCTATCTATGTTTAAATTATCTAAAACTTGAGTTTAAAAAAAGATAGTTTCCAAGTCTTTTTTATCCTATTCTGGGTAGTTTTACTCAAATTTTGAGAAAACAGTTAAGAATTTTGTAAAATACCTATCTTAAGTACCATCTGTTGAGACAAATCCGATTTCAAAAAGTAGTCGATTGAGACTTTTAAACAAGTACTTCCATACGAAGTTCACAGAAAAAAAAGTGTGTACTTCCAACCTTGGGGTGTTCTTCGCACCTTGGGTGGGATACTCTTGGCCGATGTGTTAAGTTTTAAAGAAACAATAAATAATTTCTTCAATAAAATGATTCTGAGTAGAGCTTCAACTAATACATAATAATAATTATCAGTTTTGAAGCATTAAACTTAAATGTTAACTAAAAATTATTTGGTTAAGTACAACATTTACGAAAAGCGAAAATAGATATTCATTTATTAAAAACTTAATGAAGCAGAGCTTCATTTAATATACAATAATAATCATTTTCAGTATGTTTAACAATTGTTATTTAATAACAGAATAAGCCATATGCAATTTGTTATTCATGTAAATGATCAAATTTTTACTATAAGTTACCTAATATTAAGTACTAGTTTCAACAAGTGGTCGAATTTTGACCAGAAAAATAAATTTAATTAATTTATGTGTGATTTATACTTTTCTTACATATTATATAATGCTTATATATATATATATATATATATATATATATATATATGAATACATTAAACTGATATACACGCATTGAACTTGAATGTTGAACTAAAAATAATTTTGTTTCATACCTACACAATAAACGAAAAACAAAAATGTATTTTTCATATATTTTCTATATTTTCTTACACCTAAGGCATATTTTATAAATAATTTAAAATTACAATAAAGTATAAACGTCATAATAAAATTTGAGAAATACAGCTTAGCTACTAGACTACAAATACAGTGATAAAAACCATTAAAATATTAAGTATTTAATATAATTCTGATAAAATAGCATTATGAATCACTATTTCAAAACTAATAAATAATATTTTATATTATACATAATAAAATAATTTATGATCAATCAAGTTTTATACTATTTAGTGAAAAAAAAAATTCTTTGAATTTCAGTGGCACATAGTTTTATATTACTGTAAAAAAGCTCATAACTTATAGCTCTAAAAAAGGGTGTTATAAGCGCTATAATATGCTCTTAAAAATAATCATATGAACACTTAAATATGCACTGAAAATACTAAAAATATAAAAAAAAGCCAGACATTTTTTTAAGTAACTATTTATTTCCATATGATTTTTTATTAAAAAGTCCAAAAGTTTAACAATAAATCATTTTTTCAATAATAGAATTCAAATCAAAGTATGTTAATGCAGTTGAATCCGCTTAATAGAGACACCAAATAATAAGGGCAACCGCTTAATAGGGACAATTCTTCAATTACGAAAACAAATATATATTTGTAGGGTAAACATATACTGCTTATCTGGGCCATGAATTCAGTTAATTGGAACATTTTTATCGTGACCATTTTTAGTAGTTAGTGAGTTTCAAATTTCTAGCTGCATTATTTTTAAAGTTATGTTAAAAAGCAATTTTCAATTTTACGGAAATTCTGGCGATTGCATATTTTACAGTTTTTTGGCAGATTTTCCACGTTTTTGAAAAAAGTATGAAAAAATTTTAAAAATGACCTCTTTAAAGTACATACCATTTGGGTGTGATTTTGGATCTATAAAGTTACGGATTGAAACTTTTGGACAAATATTTCTATATGAAAAAGTGTTAACAGAGGAAGAAAAAAGAAATAAACATCATTGTAGAAACATAAGCTTTTTCACTTCGTTCAGAATCTAAAAATAAAAAATATGTGTACTTTTAATGTACCTATATAAGTTTTTTTATAAATAATAATATTATGTTTTTCTTTTTGTATTATTAAATAATTTCTATACATTTTTGTAATTTGTTATACATAATAAAAATTTATATGTTTGTTTTTGTATTTCGGATTATTGGGACAAAATAGCACGCAATCGATGTGTCTCAATAAAACGGATTCGACTGTAATATAAAGAACAATAATAGTAGTTATTTTTAACACACAGAAAGTATCTGAACTATGGAGCGAAGAATACCTATGGTACGAAGTATGTCCAATTTTTTTGTCTATACTTCACCTATCTTTGCTTTACATTACTTTAATAAATTATTATTGTTTATCTGTACTTAAATTTTCATAGTTTTAATTAAAAAAAAAAGATAGTTTTTGTTTTTTTTTTTTTTTATCAATTTTTAGTAGTTTTTACCATATTTTGAGAAAAAAATTGAGAATTTTGAAAAATGACCTGTTTAAAATATTATCATACCCAGTTTCAAAAAAAACTGTTAAAAAGTGGAAACTTTAGAACGAGCATTTTCATACCAAAACGTGTACACATAAAAAGGTGTTAGGAAAAAAATTTTTAAATATGAAAATTTTCATATTCAATATACTATCTAACCACACAATTTGTTTTTAGCATGCTATCCACAAAAATTTTGTTATCTAAATTTGTTTTAAAAGCATTTTTGGTGCCTACCGTTCTTTTAATAAAAAATATGGCATAAATAGAATACTGTCCAGCTTATTTAAATTAATAATAATATAGTATTACAATGTTCATTCATAAAAAAACAAGATTGAAACTTTTTCTATACATATAAATCATAAAATATATTACTAATATATTATTTATTGTTTAATTACTTTTATTAATTTAACAAAATTTGAATATTGATTAGAAAATATTTAAAGGTAGTATATAAGTTAATATAAATATATTGTTACTGTACAATAACAGTTAAACTATTTAAACTATTACACTGAGTAAATTTTTTGACAAATAACATATTTGACATACCATAAGTTGTTTTATTTCATTTTTAGCTATATATACCTAATCTAATCTTGAAATTAAGAAAATATCCTTAAATTTGCTCCACGGGTATTCTTAGAGAATACCAAGCTGCAAATTCTAATGTTGAAATAGATCTTGTTTTTAATGTACCTGAAAATATATATATTTATATATATCTAAGTTACAAAAATATTGTGAGTAAAATATACTAATAGACTAACAAATAGCATTAAAATAGAGTAAAAGCGTTTATAATTTAGAAGTCGGAGTAATTAACACACCTAATTGGGTTTTCATTAGTGCGTAGATGATTTCTCTAATATAATTTGCTTGATGAAATATTGACTTGAGATTCTGTCTATCTATATAAAATATAAGTATTTATTAGCAATTAATTATTGGCATTAAAAAGAACATTTGTAAAAATTTGCTCATACCTCATTCAATTTTCTTAATTTTTTTTTTTACCCATAAATAATGTCTTGCATAGTATGTAGTTGATGGCTTTGTAATGATATAAATGACGTTTTTCAATCCAATAAACACACCTTAAATAAGAATAAAATAAATAATAAGTACTTGTGTCATAAACAGTTAAATTTAAATATTCACTATAGAAAATTCGCTATGGAATTGGTACAATATGCTATATATAAAAAAAATATTTTACTTATAAATTGCAATACTATAATACATTTTGATCAACCTTATATTGTTATTGATTCATGGAATGAATCAATATTAAAGTATCGTTGTAGGCAACATCTAAATCTACCACTGCCACAATGTTATGTTTACAGTTAAAAACAACATTACTGGAGGACGTATCTGATATGGTTATTCATAAGAAATTTAAGATGTTCATACAATCATAGAGACAATACTATAAGATTATCATTATGGTTTATAAGAAACTTACAATACTATTATTATTTTTTAATAAAATAATAATGAGCTCCACTGAGAAAGCTTGTATATGAAATATGTAACTACAAAAATACTTATTCTACTTTGAGTTCCAAAATAGTAGAATACTAGTACTTAGGTAGATCATACATCGTACCAGTACTATTACTTTACTATATTACATTTTACATACCGAACTGGATCTAAGTGGAATAAGAAGTTTCTGACTACACGATTTTCCAACATCATTTTTCGACAAGATGTTACAATACCAACAACGCGTTTAATAGTCATTTTAAATAAAATGTTGAATTTTGCTGGTTTCATTTTAAAACTTTACAGCTGTAAAATAAAATAAATAAAACACTATTATACAATGACAATACTTATAGCAAATCAAAAAATCTTTAAACACACCTCTCGAGAAAAAAAATGAATCTTGTGACTACCGTTTACAGTGTAAACTTTGTACACAGAATATTATATATTTTATTTATTGGTATATCTCACGGACTAAGATAAGAATTATCTTAGTCTGTGGTATATCTGTTGACTGTTATCAATATTTTAACTTTTCAACTGATAAGCATTAAATAAAAGCGATAAAATATAATATTATGTAACAATTTGATCAAATAAATCATTGTTGTTAACAAAATGTAATTTTTTTCTTTATTATATGAAAGTATACCCAAAAACAGCTCGCAATACTCTAAATCAAGGGTGCCCAAACCCAGGCCTGCGAAAATGGCCCGTCAATGCATTTGGATTTGCCGGCCTACATCTATTGCATTTTAAATTATTATTATTACTTTAAATTTTATTTTAGATACATTTTATTTTATATAGGCGTGTGTATCTAATTTAGGACCAAGCCATAAATATGGCATTTTAACTGGAATCAACCAGTGCCGATAAAACGCTGTAGTGTGGCATCTATAATTAGGACCAATATAATCGAGCTCTCCAGTGACGACAGAATGCGTTTTACCCGAACCAGTATTTTGTTGGGTTATAACATTTTGTTTTTAATGAACTCATTTTCAATCACTTTTAATTAAATACAGAAATATTCATGCAATATCCAGTTGGAAATAACAGAAATTCAAAACCACATTTCCTTGAAGCAGATATTTACCAAAACTGTATTTTTCATCACAACCACAGCCGCAGTCTTCAGAAAATTTAATGAAATTTTGAAAATTAATCCAAAAGAAGACTTCCCTGCAACGTGTGATCTTGCTTTGCAAATTTCAAGCAGATTTGGATCAACAAATATTTGCGAAAAAGCTTTTTCTACTCTAACCTATGTAAAAAATAAATACCTATCGCAGTTTATTAACTGTGCCTCATATTTCAAATTTAATATGTAACCTGTTACACTGGTAACTCTTTAGAATTAGAATCACTATGAAACTGGTTTTTTTTATGTAAAATAGTGATTTTTTTTTTTAGTCAAATCCTCATAAAATATTTAATTTTGAATTCGGTAGGTATTTTCTTTTACAAAAAATTTCCTCTCTTGTTTTTCTATCAATGGTAGAGTATTCTTAAAGATTAGCTCAATCAACATTTTTTAAAAACTTAAAAGTGTATAAATTTAGAATTACGGTTCAAATGACGTGACGATTAATTCAAAAATAGTACATTTCATTTCCTTATTATTCTGTAAAATATTATACAAAATTGATAATTTATACGAATAATGAAATAAACATGGATTATTATCTTATCAAATAATAATAATCACTAAACATCCTCAATAAAAAACTGATAATTATTGTTGTGTATAATTAACTGAAGCTCCGCTCAGAATTGTTTTATTGAAGAAATGATTTATCGTTATTTCTTAAAATATTTAACAAACTCATCAAAAGAGTATCCCATTCGAGGATCGAAATATACCTATAGTGCGAAGTTCGTCTTGCTTTTTTTGTAACTATCGATGAGTATGAATGCATATAGGTTGGTACTATGTATTACAATTTAATTCTTTATTTCCATGTTACGAAGAACAAAAATGCAGCAACATATCAAATAATACGATATTATATATTACTAACATAATTTATTTAATACGTATAATGCAGGTGTAATGTACTAGTTGAAAATAATTACATGATAAATAATAATAATAGTAATAATGAAAATGATTATAACTTGTTCTTGCGACTATTATTTTTATAATAATAACCTATATATTTATCCTGCACTGATTGTGGCTCTAAGTTTTAATTTTATTTTTTAGGTCACGTATTTAAAATTTTTACTACTTATATTTAAAATTTGTTTTTCCTTTTTTATTTTAAATTATATAAGTCGTTCTGAAACGTTTTGCAAAGTTTTCGTTCATAGATGAATGGAGCTTTAAGGCGTTCGTGTTTTATGCGTTCATCGTTTTTCAATTTATCATACGATCTGATTTCCACCAACAGCAATAACCCTGTGGAAAAAGGAAACTTTATTTGTTTTACCACTTTTCATTTCAGTCGGGAAAAAGTGTATGGTACAAATACCTGCCAAAATAGAGCCTATTGCCAACACGTAGAACGCTCCCTGTAGTGTTTTCATTGACATGGCTATGGTTAATTGTTTGTCGTCTTCGTCTTGTCGGGGTTCCGATCCCTCCAGCACCGGTTCCACCACCACAGACGTCTTGTCATGTTTTTCCGATACCATCAGTTTGTCGTTTAGTTTTTGATATTCCTCTTCTGTGATTTTCGACAGAACTCCACCCTCGAACAGTCGCATCAATCTGTGCATATCCCAAGAGGTATAAGGCTCAATTTCACGCGCGTCTTACACTATGCTATATAGACGTCATCGGGGACGAAGACAATGTAGGCGTAAGTGACATTCCGTCAATTCATCGTATCAAATTTACCGTTCGGCAATTGATTGTCATCGGTTTATCGTATGTCAATTTATCGTGGGTATCATAATCGCTAGTCAAATTTATCATTTGTTTAAAAAATGAGAAATACTTGACAATTTATATGTTTAATAAGACTTAAATATTTAAGACATGTGTTAATATTTTTAAAAATAAAAAAAATGCGACGAACTTCACTCCATGAGTATTTCTCCGCTCCTTGGGTAGAATACTTTTGGTAGGTGTGTTAAATTTTAAAGAAATTACGAATCATTTCTTTAATAAAACTATTATAAAACTATTCTGAGTGGAGCTCCAGTTAATATACAATAATAATTGCCAGTATTATAATTAGCATGTTTAACAGTAATTGCTATTTAATAACAGAATCATGGGCGCTCATATATATTTTTTCAAGGAGGGGCAAATAACTTTTTAAAAATTAATGTTTTTTTACAAAATCAATATGTTTTACGTTTCGACCAATAAGATGTTAGTAATTAAATTTTTAGATTAAATTAATTTTATTTGTTTCTGCATAAAATCAAATAAATCTACCTACACTAAATATTATTTAATAATTACTATAGAAAAAAAATCTGGACATAATTCACACCATGTATATTTTTCACTCTTTGGGTGTGTGATACTCATATGATGGGTGGGCGTGTTGAATTAAAAAAAAAAACAATAAATAAAATCGTCATCTGAACAGTGATAAGTTCAGATAGTAAAAATGATATCTAGACAAATATTAATTTGCCAGCTAAATAATCAGCTAGATTAATATGAAGAGAGAATATCATATTTTTATCTAGATAAATATGTATAAATTTTTTTTTCCTATATCTTTACCTTATAATAGTCAATTGTTTTTATTAATGCATGACATATTATGCTATTAAATTATTGCAATTATTGTATTATTACATATATATTATTATTGAATTATTGTGTCGATTAAAATTCTTAATTTTGACGATTTTTTACAAAACAATATTTTTTACAGCGAGATCGAAATTATTTATTTGGTGAATAATTAAAAAACAATTGTCCAGGGATGGGAAAGTTCCCCTCCTTTCCTCCCCAAAGGGCGCCCATGAACAGAATAATCTATGTCCATTTCATTATTTGTGTAAATTATTAGTTTTGTAAAATATCTAACGATTCTTTCGTAATAATAATTTAATAAGTAAAAGAAATCTGCAATTATTTAGATTAACCGTCATTTGATCCGTAACTCTAACTTTAAATGAATGTAAAAATGATTCATTGAGGCAATTTTCATGAAAGCACGTGAAGAATATTTTAGTAAAGACAATTTTACCAGATTAAGAATAAAATATTTTATGAAGCTTAAATTGAAAAAAAATTAATATTATTTTATGTAAAATAATCAGTTTTTTTTACTAATTCTAGCTTTAAATGGTTTTAAAAAAAAGTTGACTTAAGATTTTCGATTTTCTTTTTAGTACCATTAGTAAGACGTATGAATATGTTTGTATTGCATTTTTAGATCTTAATATCAAGACATTAAAATTTTTTGAAATAAAAATTTACAAAAAAATAATTTCTAATACTTTCAAAGATTCTATCGATACTTAGCTATACTAAGCTATACTTAGCTTAGAATTGATTTAACGTTTTTTAAAATTATATGAGGCATACGTGGGATTATTTTAAGTAGTTGATGAAAGTTTTAAGTTTTTAGTTTTATTATTTTTTAAATAATGTTAAAAAACTAAAAATTAATTTTGTGAAAGTACAGTTTATCTCAAATTTTAACTTTTTTTGTCAGTATCAGTAGTTTTCCCTTACGCTTAAAAAAGTGTTGAGCATTTTGAAAAATGACCTACAAAATTATCAACTAGATGTAATTTATGTTTTTCTATTTTCTATTTGAAAAAGGAGTGTTTTCAAAAGGAGAAAAAATATAAAGTAAACATTCATTGTAAAATCTCTAGCGCCTTTGCTCCGCTCAGAATCTGACATGTATACGTCATGTAATAACACAATCAAACAAAGTTATATAATAACATTTACTTAAAGGTCGTATTAAAAATACATTTCTTTTTTTTTTTTTAACTACAATGTTCTTCAATGAACTGTAAAATATTTCTCACTTTCTTATTTTTAAAGAGCAATTATATATTTACTAATCAATGCATGGCTAGCATTTAAAATTCAGGTAAAAAATCACTAAATAAAATAAATATCAGGTTAGGTTAGGTTAGTTTGATATAATAGGCATGAGCACAAATTAGTATCCAGTTAATCATCAAGAAAATTATGTTGACCCTATAACAGGTGCACACACACATGGTGTTGAACGATCATGGTTGGATCCAAAAATATCCATATTAAAGAAAAAGAGAGGCGTACCTATCCATATACATCAGTCACATTTAAATCAGTATTGTTAGAAGATGTGGCGGAAAAATGAACAAGATTTGTTCATTTCTTTTTTAGAAGGTATGCAGGCTACATACCCGCATGGCATACAATTGTAAATAGCTTAACTTTAGCTAAAACGAAACTTTTATGTGGATGTGATTGAATAAATAAATATTAATATTTTTGAAAGAAAAATATTAAAATAATAAATATTTTTGAAAGGCATATGAGCCCACCTCCTCGTGGTGTCTTTTGGGTAATGCGAAGCGGCTCACAAATCGAGTGAGCCGCTTAGCAACAGCCGCTTAACCAACAAGCTGGTAGGGCGCACGCTACATCAGAAACGAGCCGGTAGAGCGCACGCTACACTAGCACCTTATTATTTTACCATTATACAGGGTGATTTTTTAAGCGTGCTCACCCCCATTTTTGGCCATAAAAATGCAAAATTTGGGATTTTTTTTCCCGGAATATTCAAGTTACTATAAAACCAATATTTTCCATAACTCATTTTTTTCATGTCACCTTAAGGGTGTCCTGTGAAGATATCAACTTTCTTTTTTCAAATGAATACCCCCTATTTTAATTACGGAATTATATTCAGGTTATTTTTCTTTGAATTTCGATGTATTGAAATTAAAATTTGAACGAGTAGTTTTTGAATTATTCAAATTTAAATATTAAGGAAAATTGCCACTTGGGCACATATTTAGTTACGTACGTAGTTCGTAATTATTATAAATCTAGTCAATTAACCTTTAATCAGAAATAATTAGTCAAAATGTTCATAGATATCATGTCGTGTGTATGAGATTAAATTTTACATTTACAAAATATTAATTAGTCAGGTCGTCTTATCTCATTTACCTATTAAGAATAAATTAAAATATTAAATTCTAAAAATTAAAATTACATTCAAATAGATTTAGAGTAATCATATTTTTATATACTCTAAGGAAGCAATATATTTATAATTGAATTAAAAAATTATTAGTGTTTTAATTTATTTATATTTTTTAGATTATTATAATTCATTGCTAGGCATAGATCACATTTAAAATATTTTTCCTTATTCTATGTTGTGATCTCGAATTTATTATTATTTTTTGAACACTTTATTAATGTGTTTTCTTTTTGATTATTTTGTATGTTTTGTGTTTATATTTTGTTATATTTAATAATATTTTAGTTTTTGCTGAAGCCTATCATAATGCCATTAACACAACAATCATTGCAGTTTGTTTGCTCCAGAAATATTCAATTAGATCATTGTACATTCTTGCAAGTGTTGAAAATATAAATTTGATAATGAAAGAAAATAATTAATTGTATATATTTATAGATATATTATATAATATTATTATTATATTATACAATAATTAATTGTATTGTATCTTATTATTTAAAAAGTTGAAGATAAAGCTATGCACAAAATATTGTTATTTTGCTATTATTGTTATTGCTATTTATTTTTTTAATATGGTATATTTTTTTTATTAAATTCAAAGGACGGATTTATATATTTCCAACGTTTTGTCAAGAAATTTTTCGATTGTTAATGTTATCGAAAAAAAGAGTTATTACATATAATCAAATACGAATATTATCGAATAAACATTTAATAATAATACCTATGTAACTCTAGACAGGTATAATGATGAGAATAAAGTAGTAATAAGAATTAAATATTGAATTTGTAATAATGAAATATTTGAGATTGTTACTCAATACTCATAAACAAATAACCCTGAATTACTAAAATATTATTCATTTTTTATTATTTCCAACTAATATTGCTTGTGTTGTGTCCTCCAAATTTCGGAGTTAATAGCGCCTATACTATTATATACAGCTCTTTAGTTAACCGGACACGACAAGAAAAATATTGAATATTAATATAACTAATACATTAGTTACTTAGTTACAATTGTAATAACCAGGGTTGGGATTTTATAGCACTCAAAATTGCATAAATATGCGCTATAAAATTATCTTAAATATCGTTAAATATGCGCTAAAAATAAGCAATAAAAACAACAAAAAATATAAAAAAAAACAAAAAAAGGAAATTTATTAGTTAATAATTTTTTAGTAACCAACAAATAATTATAGATTAACTTAAGTTTTGAAATCATTTAGTCATTCTGATCAGAATCCTGAAGGTTTGTAAAAAAAATTACCTAATTTATTATGTTCAAAAAAAATAAAAGTAAGCGATTTAAAATGTTCACCTTGAGTGTTATATTGAATTATTAAATGTTTAGTTAGATTTTTGAATTTGAACTTACGGCGGTTGTCTGCCAAAAAAGTTTTTTACGTCGAAAATGAGCATTCAGTGTCCACTGATACAATCGGTACGTATTTGAAATATATAATATTCTTACATTTAACTTCACCAAGTAATTCAATTTTCTTCACCCTCCAAGATATATGAAGTATATTTTAATTTAGACAAACCACTATTTTTTTTTTAGATTTTGAGCGAAGTAAAGAAGCTAGTGTTTTTACAATGATGTTTACTTTTTATTTTTTCTTTATTATTTATTTTTTCTGTGTATAACTTTTTGTATAGAAATACTTGTCCAAAAGTTTCGATCAATAACTTTTTGAAACCCGATTTGCCTCTAGATTGTACTTTAAAAAGGTCATTTTTTGAATTTCTCAATTCTTCAATGTTTTTTTTGGAAAAAACT
>JAIPRM010002594.1:0-29735 GCA_025469315.1 Stegophylla sp. TES_Ste_2020
AGTGCCTATTTTTTGTCACTTTTCGTATTACACTCTTTTTTTCGTGTATGATGGGTAGAAAACTTTGTTGACGGGAGCGTGAAATTATTATTATTATTATTATTATTATTATTGTTTTTTAACCATTTATCAATCATTTAAAACATTTTTATCAAATCCATTTATTTGTTTATTATTATTATTATTATTTTCTTTTTTTTTTTTTTTTAGATTTTTGATATTTGAAGTCAAAGGTCCAGAGTGAAATACAAAATTAAAATCACGGTTATACTCAGAATATAAGCTATACACGCAAATAGTTTTATAGGTACTCTATCAAAAAAAAAATTTTTAAAAAAATTATAATTATTTTTAATTCGCTTTTAATTTTAAAGTAATACAAAGTTCGTCACAAATTAGTCAAGCAACACACACACACACTTTATAATTTCGTATTGCACACATTGAATTTTGTGTTACACACAGTGTGGCGTATTACACACAAAAATAGGCCCTGCAGCGCCCGTTGTGGGCCCTCAAGAGTCAAGACCGCCGAAGCTTATCGACAACTGGCTGTACGGTCGTCCTTCAGTAAAACGATTCCGAGTGGAGCGTCGGTTCATGTGCGACAGTTTTACTCGAAAACCATAAAAAGCCGGACATACTTCGCACGGCGGGTGGGATTCTCTTTTAAATTTCAAAGAAACGATAAATCGTTTCTTCAATAAAACGATTCTGAACGAGAGAAGTTAATAATATAAAAAATAAACGAGAAAAAAAATAATGTTAGAAAAATGTCCAAATTTTTTTTTTTCACATTTTCAAAATTTTCTTTGGCCAAAATCTTTCTTAAATAATTTTCTATCTGTGTTTAAATTTTCATATGATTCGGATCAAAAAATGACGGTTTTCGAGTCGTTTTTGTCAAATTTTGGGTAGTTTTTACCAAAAAAAAAAAAACATTGAAGAATTGAGAAATTCAAAAAATGACCTCTCTAAAGTACAATTTAGAGGCGAATCGAGTTTCAAAAAGTTGTTGATCGAAACTTTTGGACAAGTATTTCTATACGAAAAGTTCAGAAAAAAAAAATAATAAATAAAAGAAAAAATAAAAAAATAAACATCATTGTAAAAACACTTCTTCACTTCATTCAGAATCTAAAAAAATTTAATCCAATTATTCATTTATATGAACATTATTTTATTATGTATTACAAATGCTTTGAATTGTCATCACAAAATCGTCACTCAAATATATACTATATAAAGAGTATATTAATTAAATGAACTATTATCATTTATTTAGTACTTATAAAAACAACCGACTACGACGTCCAGTGTTGTTCGCGTTGTGTACATTTATTATAAAATAAGTCGAGAGAATGAAATATACTAACACACTCGTGTGTACGTATATATATATATATATACAAGGACATTAGTGCATATGTATAGGGTGCCTCAGTCTGATTTTACAAATGCGACAAGTTTTGTTCTATTAATAATTTTCAATTTTTTTTTTTTTTTGTGTGTAACAAGATTGCGCTAGAGCAATAACGCATAATTTTTTTTTCGTTTAAAACCCAAACTTTCAAAATTTAAATTTCATTCTAAAGATTCAAAATAGCCATTTTGTGAATCTGATTATTAGAAAAAAAATGTGATTAAATCTAGAGATTTAAGCAAATTTTTTGAAAATAAAAGTTGATCCCTTCATTTTCTACGTTTTTTTTTTTTTTGATTTTCGAATAATGTAATAATATTGTTAACTAATTCATAATATTACCATTATTATGACATACTTCATAAAATTATAAAATTATTCACACATCTAAAAAAATCGGATTAACACGGATTAACCTTTATTATATTAGAGATTTAAGTACCAATATTTTTCTAAAATTCAAATTCACGAAATAGCTATTCTGAATTTTTTCTTTAACTGTAGTTTAAATTTCCAAATTTGAAAATTTGGGTCCTTAATATATGTGTATATATATATATATATATATATCTTTCTTATATCTGTGGACAAAGACCATAATCCGCTCGCGCATTCACTTCAATGTCGCTGCAGAAGACTGGCGCTGACGTCTCGTTTATTTATTAGCGAGCTGCAGCAGCAGTGTACTGCTGGTGACGGTGGTGGAGGTGGTCGCCCGCGCGTCGAAGTCATTTGCTCAGTTGAACTTTTCAATTCCGACGGGGGACGTGTACAGGCGGACACAATTAACATAATATACTTTTTCACGCCAATCCCATCGGCTATCTCTTTAAATTGCAATTACGTAAATGACAGTTTACGTATTATGTATGTGCGCGTGATTTAAATCTCTTTGTTGTACGTACAAACGTTATAAAATGTATATATAAAATATATATATTATAAAGGAGTCCAGCGGAATTGTTTTTCGTTTAAACCTCGTTACGTCTCTTAATCGTAATCGTATCGATTAGGTACTTTTTGCAATGGCATTTCCAGTAGGGTAGTACGAGTACATGTTTTTTTTTACCAAAAAAGTCATCTTCGTTCGTACAGAACACTGCACTGAGTCTTAAATTGTAGTTTTTGTAAATAAACCTACACGAAATCGCACAAACATTAAAAGTTTCCCAGGTCGGATGAATTGTTTTGTTTTTTTTCTTCATCGTCAGTTGTCATTTTATACATAAAAAGAACGAATTTCGCACCTCGGGTATCATTCGAACTTCGGCACTAATTTGTGGGTGTTTTACATTTTAAAGAAACAATAAATAAATCCCGAGCAGAGCTTTAGTTTATTGAAGACAGTTTTACTTCGACATTATAAAGTTTGTTATAATAACAACGCAGAAAATTATTTTTTACTCGGCCTATTTTGTATTTCACTATTTTACTGATAAAATAAGAAAACAATTTTTGATGAGCAAAAAAGAGTTAGAAAAAAATTTCCAATCATTTTTTTTTTTTCACGTTTTCAAAATTTTCTTGGGCCAAAATATTTCTCATATTATTATGACCATCTGTGTCTTAATTTTCATACAGATAGTTTCCCAGTATTTTTTGTCAAAATTTGGGTAGTTTTTCCCCAATTTTGAGAAAACTTTTGATAATTTCAAAAAAAATATCTCTTCAAAGTTTTATCTAGAGGGAAATCGAGATTCAAAAAGTTGCTAGTAAAAACATTTTCACAAGTATTTCTATACGAAAACGTGAACACATGAAATAAAAATAAACATCATTGTGAAAATACTATCTTTTTCTTCCACTCAGAATCTAAAACTCATGTTTTGTTGATTTTTATGAATAATAAAATATTTATTGGTTTCAATTAATGCCTAATTTTATGATAAGTAAAAAAGCTGGACATTCCTCGCATCAAATGTATTCTTTGATCATCAAGTGGGATACTACAGGTTGGGATATCATAAACTATCGTTAAGGTTCACAAACAAGCGTTGAGTTTGCTCAATAATTTATCAATAATGTCTAATAGTATTTTTCAAGGTAAATATAAGTAAAAACTGAATTTACTTACAAATCATTTTTCTGTTTTGTATTTCAAACCACTAACATTGACTAACATCGATAATTTTTACCTAAATTCCATTATTAATTATGGTATTTTGAAGTCAATTAATAAGAAAAAAAAATAAAGTAAATAAAAAATAGTTTTATACTTTATATATCGAGTTGTCAGTATACGATTAAAAAATAAAAATAAAAAAATAGATGTTAGAGCATATTTTTGTGTATATTTGGTTGTTTTTTAAAACGTATTTACATAATTCTTAGATAAGGCTTATCCCAGTAATTATCATTCTACTTAAATATTATATCTCTCCACATCGAAATTTCCTACGCAGGCCACTTGTTGTTTGTGATAATTTAATTAATTTAAAACTCACTGCCATTAGCATAAATTATACAATTCGGTGTTTATACGTATTTTATGTGTTATCGCGTAAAAAAACACTTCGAGTTGAAATAAAACGTAACGGTTCAGGTCGATCTGGTAACACGTTTTGAGTAAATTTATTATTTCTATCGGGCTCGTCACTACTAATACATACATATTATTATCCGTAATAATTAATTATACATACACCAGTTAGTTTTAGTGTTTTTTTTTTTTTTTTTTTTTTATATATATATAATCTATTTTATAATAGTTTATGAGATGCGTTTTATGATTTTTTTTTTCCTCAGCGGAAGACGTTATTTTTTCGAAATTGAATTTGTACACGAGTGTGTTTTCGATTAAGATAACAAAATCGTCGTCTTATAATAATAATAATTTCGAAGTCATATTTTTACGTTTTTATAATATTGTATATTTTATTCTCCGTTAAACTTGTTTAATTTTCTCTCGATCCCACCACCCCTCCTCTCCATATATATATATATATATATATATATACTTTATTGCCACTCGGTATTTTGAAACTTTTTCAATTTGATTTTAAAAATACACTGTATTCCGCGCGACATCAAACTCGTATACTTAAAATATATACTCGGTTCATTTAACTTTTTTACACACAAAAGCACACACACACACACACACACATACTACAGTTACGATATTTTCCAGCAATAGTTTTGGAAATATTATAATATCCTGATACTGAATTCGCTTATCCGAAACATACAATATTATTAAATTAAAAACCTTTAGTCGACAACGAGACGAATTATTATTATTATTATTATCATTCGGTCGATTTATTCGTGAATCGTGATTCGAGTTAATGAAATGACATTGTAGGACATTTGTCAGTCACGATACCATAAAATATAACGTTAAAGAGAATGTTAACAAAACAAGAGAGAAAAAAAAAAATAGATAACAAATCTCTACTGCATTATTATAATATTATTATTACACTTCGACGTAACGTAATAATTTTTAAATTTGTATTCATAGTCTTTTCAACTATTTATCAAATGATTCGATTAATCGTAACTTATCATCTACGAGTCGTTCTATGGAAATGATGTTTTTTTTTTTATTTTCCTTATGCTAAATTATTTTTTTCCTACGCGTTTGTTATCGTGTCGTAATCGGTTTTCGTACAAACGCACGTCGTTCTTGAAAACAGAATAGAATAATATTATTTATTATTTTCCATTCATCCGACACAATATTGTTCTTTATTATTACAGGAGTCTTGTTTTACTGTTTCCCCTGTACGACGTTTCCGACTTATTTTTATTTCATTACAGACTACGCGTTATCTGTTTCGCACATCGATCGCAGCATCCGAGTCGCATATTCTACACCATAGTATATTATTATAATAGGTATCTCGATCTGTCTGTCTCTCGGCACAAGGCGTATAGGAACTAGCCGGATAATAATGCGTTTATTTTATAATTCTAAAAATAATACTGGTTCGACAAAAATCCAGTACGATTCACAGCGTATTATATTATTACAATGACGTTTTCTACGCGCACAAAGTGGCGAAATATTATTATCACACGGATACTCATTTGCGTTTTTGTCGTTTTCTGTGCTGTGATTATAACATCATCGACGAATTCAATGCTCTCTGAATGTTAACGGATAAGTCACAACAAATTACACGCATAATTTCGTCTTAAAGTACAAGAGATATTTTCGAAATTATCTCTCTAAGTTCTCAATTTGTTGCGTTTAGTAATCTTTGATGGAAATAAACCTCAAAAAAAAAAAAAAAAAAAAAAATGTTCTGTATAATCGAACAGCATTTTTTTTTTTTATTTTTTTTATTTATACAAATAAAATAACTGGCTACAACTCTTTCGAGTCAAAATTGTGTTAAAGGTGTAGTTCTTGGTCTGAGTTGTTAGAAAACTTAGTAACCTAACCGTATTTCACTTGAACATATACTATGTATTTATAAATATTAAATATTTGAACGATTAAAAACAATTATTTACCATCAGAGCTATCATATCGTTTTATATTGGTATTTGTGGTTATACAACAAGAAACACCGACTGCGGCATAACATACATAAAACGATATTAGTTATTGCACACGAATCGCGGTTTTATTACACATTCGAGTTTGATCTCAACGAACGCCAACGATTCTCAAGATAACGAAATCATAATATACGGACCATTTAGCTCCGGGCGAACGATTTTAAACCACATAATTAAAAAATATTTCTGTTTTAGCAGTAAAAACGAGTAATATTTTTTCAAAGTAATTAAAATGATATTAGCATAATGCTATGTTACCTACTTTGTAAGTCCGAATAAGTTTATCTTTGGGATTCTTAATTTTGGTTACGTTCTCAGAGGAATTTATTATAATTTTATATTATACTCTTACGTCATACGGCATGGTCGGACGAGACCACGAACTAAACCTCACAATTTGTGTATAAATTAGCGATTTAGACAAAGCACTCCTAAAAAAAAAAAAAAAAACAAAATATATGTTATACTGATAATTAACTTAAATTAAATTATTTTTTAATAATATAATAAAGTTGACCAGGACGATCGTGGATATAAATATTAGTCAGTAGTGGAATAATATTAAGTTTTTTTTGGAAGAGGTGTACCCATTCCCTTAATAAAAGTAAAGTTAAGTTGAATTTATAAAATTCCAATTATTGTAACTTCTAATGTTTAAGTTTTAGGCCGAAGTTATCTAAAATAAATCGGATCATTACGATGAATACTGGTATTTGTTTCAAGTAGGTTTCTTTTTTTATAGTTTTTTTTAAAAGATCGTTTTTCTGTAAGCCAGGAAAAACTATCGAAAAATTAAATAAATACGATAACACATATTTTCTAGTTGGCTGGATTTTCGTGAAATCGACTTCAGTAATTTAAACTTGACTGTGACACTAGACACATTTAAATGTTTAAAATTATTAAAAATAGTATAAAACATTTCCTTTCAACAAAATATTCTTCATTTTATTGTCTATCTGTATTTAAATTCTCATAAAGTTTGAATAAAAAAAAGTTTTGAAGGTGTTTTTGAAAAATGTTATTTGATTTTTCCAAATTATGGAAAAAAACTTTAGAATTTTGAAAGGTCATCTCTCAAAACTACCATCTAGAGGCAAAATGTGAATCACAAATTTGCTGGTCGAAACTTTTAGACAATTATTTTCATATGAAAAAGTGTTTTAAAAAAAAAAAAATAATAATAATGATAAAAATAAAATAAAAAAATAAACATCACTGTACAAAACACTAGTTTCTTCGTTCCTCCCAGAATCTAAAATATAAATAAATTAACATCATTGTAATTACGCTGAGTTTTTCGCTCCACTCAGAATTTCCGCATAAAATTCATTCCCGAAACGCCCTCACGATTCCCGTGAATTCCCCCACTGGTTCCCGGGAAATTTCTCGACATAACGTTCCCGGAAACGGCCCATCCCCTTACGCGTGAGCCCTATAGCAGTGCGGATAGGTGTAATTAACCAAATGACACGACACGAAACTTTTTGGCGGTGGTCAACTGCTCATACTCAAGCACGTGCTCGCGAAGGGGAGGGGGTGCAATAAATACACGTCGAGTTCGCGTGAGTCGCGTGTTTATCGAGAAAATAATACCGGACAGTCATTAAACGAGAGAGAAAAAAAAAAAAGAAGACAAAACCGATCGAGCGCTCATTGTTTAAGTCCCGGGTCCGAAAACAAAAGTGCGTTTTTCTCCACGCCGACGTTAACGGGGCCGTTTTTCTTTTAATTCTTTTCTACGGTGCACATAAGTGTGTGTGTGTGTGTGTGCACGTACGTATATGTTTAATGTCCTACAATAAATACTTTATGCCTACGCGTGTGTTTGCTCGAGTATAAATACGAGCAGCAACAGCCCCCCGCCGAAGATTCGGCAACGCAATTAACGTTAATTTTCACCGTTTAAGTGTATATTATATATGTATGTGTGTGTGTGTAGGTACATAGTATACTATTTAACGCTACTGCTGCCGCGGGGTACGTATTTATCGCGGCACACGAACCACGTCTGCAGATGGTTCATTCGGAGTCATATAATGTATACAGTTTACATGCGACTATCTCATATAGACCGTATGTTGTGCGCGGTTGTCTGTATATTATACGAGAGTGTGTTTAGTGTATATTTCCGAAACGGTGGCCTAATTATGGTGGTGGGTGTTGTAGTAAGCCACCCCTCCCCAGATATGGCCAACAGGTTTTGAAAATGTCACGGGGAGGAATCTATTCATTTTTTTTTTTTTACTCTTTTATACCTGTCAATCCTTATAATATCTGGGTTATATAGTAAACCGTGTCCTTTACTGACATAATTTTCCTTAAATTAACAGTACGAACATTAACCGACTGATAATAACTTGTGCAAGAAATAATTATGACTAAAACTTCATGAAAATATTAGAAAACTATTTCTTTATCAAAAATCACTTATTTTCGTGTAAAAAACTTACCGGAAAGAAAACGTAATAGTGGTGTACTACAAAAAAATAGAAAATAGAAAATCTTGACTAATTAATATTTAAAAATGTACATTAATACGAAAATAAACTAACCTCTTATTTATTTATTTATTTTTTACTCTATTGTTGATTTTAAATTGATTACGAAACAATTTCATAATACATCTTCTTCCCTGCGCGATTATTATAGATTACCTATAGAGTATAGCGTAAGTACAACGGTGTAAAATATGTAAACATCATGTACCAGAAGTCCTGTGCCACCTTTAATACCTAGAAGGCATACTAATATTTTTTAATATAGTTTTTTAGAGATTAATACTTTCACAAATTACAATTGTATAATATTAACTTAATTTTTTTTTTTCAAAAATTAAAAAAACAAATTCTTAGAACATACTTTCTGATTATATATTTTTGTATCAAAATATTTCTCATATTTTTTTTTTCATATTTTGACACTAAAAATCTTAATAAAAAAAATTATTTTTTCCAATGAAGGGGTGGAAATATCCCAAAATATTTAGAATATTCGATTTTTCGGCGATTTTGGATAAAAAAGAATTGTGTCGAAATTTCGGGATTACGACTTTGAACAAATTTAATACTAAATATTGATGTAACAGTTTCCGGAAAAAATACATGATTTTTGTTGTAACGTCTGGAGAAACGTTTTCCGACCCTCCACGAGGATTTTGCGAAATCCTCGAATACTAAATTCGTACAAATTTTAAATAAATTCGTACAAAATCAAGTACTAAATATTCAAAAAAAGAAAATGACCGAAATTCATTTTTTGTGTGACGCTCTGGAGAAGAGTACGTATATTTTTTATAAAATATCGACGTATTAATGACGTATCGTCACCTCTCGTTTAAACATCTGTGGTCCTATAATTATTTGAGTAATGACCCAACGTCGAGAACAACCACATCACATTTAAAATACAATCGTCGCAATCGACTAACACGTCACCCTGTATACCAGTGGTTCCCAACCGGTGGGGTATTACCCCCCCCCTAGGGGATATTGAGATACTGCACAGTGGGAATTCTGAGATGAAGTAATAATGAGCATTTTTTTTTTTTTTTGGTAATTTTGTTAAAAATTTTAATTTTAAAACTGCTTCAGTTATTTAATTAATATTTATACTTTATGTTTTTAATTTTACTATAGTTAGTAGGTTAATTAATATCTAATTTTTGTAAAATAATGAAAATAAAAATGCATTAGTTGTATAAATGTACGTATACTTATATATAGTTATTTTGAATAATTTATTTGTATGGTCAATAAAAAAAAAATGTATATATATATATATATATCAAAATTATGTTTTATGAGGGATATGAATTTTGAAAATATATAAGGGGAGAATGAGATTTTTGAAAAATTACAAGGGGGGGGGGATAGAAGAAAAAAGATTGGGAACCAATGCTGTACACAGAGAATACGAAAAAAAAAAAAAATGGTGGTTTTCACCGCGCAATAATACGTATAGTAGGTATCGTACGATAATAATAATTATTATAAATAATAATAATTTAAATAATACGTCATGCGAGTACGTCTACGAATGCGAATAAGGTACCACGCAATAGACATCGGTCGGTAAATAATAATAATATTCAAATCGATCGGTGAACCCAACTGGCCGTCCACCGCGGGCGTGGAGCCAAATAAAGTTCACGATTTACTCTTCTGTACTACCTCGGCCATTTATATAATATTATCATTATAATTATTATTATTATTATACTTTACGCGCATATTATTATATATATATATATATATATAAATATTATTAAAGAGGCGCACACAACATAACGTTGACGAGAGTTCGTTGAACGTTTTCGAGTGATTATAGCAACACGTTTTCGTCGTATTAATCGTTTTCGAATTAGCAATAAAAACGATATAATATTTTATTCATATTATTCAAATTATTATTATTATTATTATTACACTGAACATCCGGCGAGATGATTCGCACCTAGGACCCGTGCAGGTGGCTCGGTCGGCCGATAAAAAAAAAATAGAAAAAAAAAAAACCACCTCGAATTTTTGATTACGTACGTAAACGCAATGACGATCAGATGAGATCGATAAGTGTAATACGTTTGTATATTTTGGTTTTCCGACGAAATTCCTCGAACTGAATACTACTAAAGCGAACGTTTCGCGTGATTCTGTGCACATACATAATAGAAAATCATCAACGCTATTCGGTTATAAATTAAATGCGTACAATATTAAAATCGTTTTCGTTATTTTATTTTATTTCACGAATTCCTCCGTTTTTCTAATATTATTATTACAACAGTGACGACGACTGCATTAGTAGGTTTTTTCTCGAATTTTTTGTTCTCGTCGATTTCATTATAACAGACAGTTAAAAATAACGTTTCAAATAACATATTTTTTACTATTCGATTATTGTGTTTCAATTTTCAATCGAAAACGAATGAAAAGTTTTTCATAAGTACCTGTAGTAATATATTTTATTACAAAATCAAAAATAACTGCTTTCAAATGAAATATTCAAATAAACATTTGAATTATTTTAACATTTCGAAATAAAATCCTCTGTAGGTAACTATAGAAAAAGTACTTATAAATTACAAATTATCTATCTCATCTGACTTTTTCAAACCGTCTAGCGTTTAGTATCAATGATACATTTTGTGTTCTGTATCGATAAAAGTGTACAAATGTTGGAATTTTGATATATAAAAAAAAAATGTTTGAAAAAATTCTCTTGAGGCTAAACTAGAATTGTTTCAATAATTATAAGATTTACCCGCAAAGTCTCGTTAAATTCATTACATTACCAATTCAAGCGTTTTATTTCAACTGAATTCTTATAAAGTTGTTACGTTGTATTCTTCTGTATTGAAATGAAAAAATTTACAAATTTTTCGATTATCGAAAACTGCAGCGCCTCACGACTTTCTTTTTTTCGATAACTTGACATAAAGTCCGCAATTATGTGAGCATTATTATAACCTGATATTTTTTCCACGATTACAAACATTTTGAAATTAAAATTCATTGTGAAAATTAAACCGGTTTTTGTAAGATAAACAAAAAAAAAAAAAAAAAAACTGCAAAATAAACATACCATTAACACCGGTATAAAATGAACAAAATATTTTTCACATTTTTAAATAATTTTAAATAATAATAATTGTCCTTATTAAAAATAGTTACAATATAAATAGAATAAAATTAACTAGTACATTATCTGAATACCCTTAAGTATGAGCTACGATATTATCTACCCAAATATTATAATGAGGGACTAGTGCTCCTTTCGAATTAGTAAACAATCATCACCACTGATTTTTCAATCGAATATACGCATGCCTATTGAACAGCGTGTTATTTTCCACCGAAAAATAATAGTAAAACATTTCAAAAGAGAACAATATTATTATAATCGTGTCGTTTGTACAATGCATACGATTCGTCTCAGTAAAAAATTATAACACGCAAAATCTCGTTCGACTATTACGCAGCTTGTGTAATGGCTTGAGGGAGTTAAGGATTTACGAAACATTTTTATTTTATTTTTTTTTTCGATTCGCCACTTTTTAATGAGCTCGACGGGGAGGCAGGCGGCCGTTGTTCCAAGCAAGTTGACATTCGAGTGTTGTACATGTGTAATAGTTATTATTACGTATTATTATTATTATTATTATTATTATTATGAAAACCGGCGATAATGAGCGAATGGGGTGGACGCTATTGTTTCGGGCAAACGCGACAAAAGAACAACGACGGCCAGAGGGGAAGAGAAATGTCGTTTCCGGTTGACCGTTTGCAATGAACGGCGACAAAACACGCGGTAAAATCAGATACGGCAATCTGTGGCAGATGTCCCACGATATTGACGCACTCAACTTAAGTTACATCTGTGTGTGTGTGCGTCCGTGCGTGTGTGTGCGTGTGCGTGTGTGTGTGTGTGTGTGTGTGTGTGTGCGTGTGTGTGTGTGTTGTTATAAGGTAGGGGTAGGAAGGAGTTCAGGAGATTTAAGCTCTCAACGAAAATTTAAGAAAACGAATAAATAAGTTTTCATTGATAACTTCACTAAGTAATGTTCCATTGCAGGGGTCGGCAAAATGCAATTATTTCATTTTTTTTTAAAAATCGTAAACGTGTTATCAAAATCCAGCACGACTAAAATGTATTAAAATATGGGCGCACTGCCAAATAATATGATTAGAGTATGTAATGTTAAAAGTCATATTGCGTACATGGCTAGTTTTTGGAAATTCTAATTAAATAGATAACAGGCGTTATGTTATGCAAAGTTTCATCAAGGTTAGAGACAGTTAACATGTTTTCGTATTCAATCATTAATTTGTTTTCTTATTGTTGAGTACGAGGTCTTCATGATATATTTTTTGTTCACATTGTAATTGTTCAAGGAAACCTCTTATTGAATGTAAATTATTTCAATCCGGAATTATTACTGATATTAAACATTACGAATTGTAATAAATATGAATTTATTGCGAGTAAACAGAACTTTTTGAAAATGTTAGGTAATTTTAATCTTGTTTTTTTGGTACATTTTAAAGTTTGATTTTATAATATCATATTAACGTTTTCTTGAAGATTTTTAGGTTATCGAATTTTGGGTCCTATATAAATAAAAAAAAAATAATATTATATAATACATTTATTTATAGTTATACTTCTGAAGAAACGATTATGTTGATTCTGGCGAAGTTATAACCAGATTTTGTCCCGTAAATTAAATTTTATGGCAATTTTGTACAATAATTTGAACATTTTAATTTTAATTATTTGTTTATGCACTCATATTTCTACAAATTATAAATATTTCATTCGTTACTATTGATTTATAAAAAAAGGACACTGCATTTAAATTATAATAAACTGCTCCTATTTGTGTAAATTTTTAGAACTAGCTTTGAGCGCAAAGTTTGAATTGTCGGTCGGTCTCCGTGTATTAAAGCTCACAAAATTCCTGATTTAGCTATAGATATCGGAAACGCGTGAAGAACCGGATTGGATTGTAATTTTCGTTTTTGTTCCATGAAAAGTTAGTGGTAAATATTTCCAAATAAATTTTTGGGGTCCTACGTTTATATTTACCGTCGACTAATATTTTCGCGTCGCTTATAACGTTAAAACCGCGTAATTCCTGTAATCGTTTATTACCGATCTGGCAATCAAGACCGAGTTCAACTCGGAGAGAGAGAGAGAGAGGGATACTTAAATAGGTAAGAATTTTGCCAAGATCATTGAACCAAGAGTAAAGACGTCATCATGAAAAAAAAAAAAAAAAAAAATCCAAACCCAGTATTGTCGAACAATATAAAGTAAATTGTAGAGTTATACGGATTTAATGTGTGTACTGTAAGTGTTAAGTGTGTCATTACTTGTTTAACCTCTGTTTTGACCTACGATGGATAGTAGAAAAGAGTTAAAATTGCAAACCGACTCGTATTGCGGCGGTGAATAGTCGTCGCAAAAATCGTTTTGAAAAAAAAAAAAAATCTATTTTAATATGATATTATTATTTTAACATTCTAAAGTGTAAATTTTGTTCAGTGACCTCGCGTGATGCTCGTCGTTCAACAATAAAAATAATAATAATAATAATAATAAGTAACTCGGAATTATTATTATTATCGAATTTAACTTCATCAGACACATTATTTGTTTAAGTACTCGACAAAGAGAGGAAACTCGTTTCGCTCTACACACATTGTGTAACATTCATAATAGCGTCTATTTTTGTTGTTGTTGTTGTCTCGTTGTTATTATTAAATGGATGTCTTTTCACCGAGTGGACAGGCAAATAACATATTATTGTGTAAATTATTTCATCAGATTCGTTTTGGAAAATAATAATATAAGTAATAATAATAATAATGATATAACGTATTAAACGAGCGCTATAGGAAATGTGTATCATTAAATTACGCACTCGACGATAACACATTATATTTCAACGATACGACACGTGTGTCCGAACTGTATATTATTATGGTTTTCCGACAGTAGTAAATGAATGAATGGACATTTGTTTTTTTTTTTTTTTTTTTCCAGGATAAATGCATCAACGCGGTAGCAGTCGCACAGCACTACACACACTCATTTGGTACGCGAGTGTGTGTTGTTACGTCGTCGCTGTACAAACACAATGCGTACGCGTATCATAGTATTGTGTACGACAGATATAATATTATGGAAGAATAATGTTTAAAAATATTATTATTATTTTTTTTTTTCCGAAAAAAAGTATCCGAGTGTCTATTGAAATTAATTGGAATAAAACGTTATGCAATTACGTATTTAATTTGGTGTACGAGTCTTATATTAGCAAAATATTACATGAAAAAATAATAAATGTTATTGTCAATTTTCTTCTTCTTCTTATATTTTATTTTCCGTGGGGACTCGTTTCCTATCGATTACAAGATACGTCTTATTACGTAACTGTCGTTAATTAATAATAAAAAAAGATAATTTTTGTTTTATGTAATATTATTTTCCGGTATAGCTGATACGTAGTGAATAACGTACTGTAGTTATTATTATAACCTATTATTTTATTATTATTTTGAATATTGTAATAACGTAAAATTGCGTAACGATTAAAAAAAATTTTACGTATAATTATTATAATAATAATACTCCCCACGAATCAACATGTACGGATCATTTACGAGTGTCTATTAAATCTATTATCTTCGGTATTTAATATTAATAAGGCCTGGACGTTTAGAAAATTACATAAATAATAGTAATAATAACAACATTGACAAAAAAATGCCTTTAATCGCAATACATTTCTTTAAAATAACTCAAAATACATTAGGCATAGGCTAAAAGTTTACGAAATTACTTGTAGCTGGTAAAAACGTGACGTTAAAATTCCGATTTTGAAGTATCTATTACTCGAAATGAGTTATGTACTTAGAATGCACGTTTAGCCTTGTAAATTCTATTTTAGATTCTGAGCGAAGCGAAGAAGCTAGTGTTTTGATAATGATGTTTATTTATTTTTTTTTTCTGTGTACAACTTTTTGTATAGAAATACTTGTCCAAAAGTTTCGATCAATAACTTCTTGAAACCGGATTTGCCTCTAGATTGTACTTTAAAGAGGTTATTTTTTGAATTTCTCAATTCTTCATTTTTTTTTTTTTTGGAAAAAACTACAAAAAATTTGACAAAAACGACTCGGAAACCATCATTTTTTTATCCGAATTTTATGAAAGAGAATACCACCAGTCGTGCGAAGTACACCCATCGTGCGAAGTATGTCCGGCTTTTTTTACTTTTCTCTTGAAATATGAAAGCTATAAAGTTGGTTGATATCTCATTAGAAAGAGCTTGTCAATTAAATACCGAATGTTAAATTATAAATTAAATTTTTTTTCCTAATTAACTTTATAGCCGTTAAAAAAAAAAAAAAAAAATGATAATTTTAGCTTGATCATGCTTTAACGACGTAGATCTTCAAAATTGGATAACAGATTTAGTTATCAAGGGTCTTGTTAGACTCACATTGGCTAGGAGACGATTTGTAATCGAATATCTGTAAAATTTGTGAACAACAAAAGTTTTAAACTATTCACGTACACAAATGGAATCGTTGTATCGCGTTTATATATAACCAACGTGTGCATTGTAAAACTGTCAATGTTATTATGCATGTGATTTTATGGCGTTGTTAAATTATTCATAATATTAGAAAACGAACGAAATGTTAACAATAAATGTGTGCACAAAAGAGGTATAGAAATATAATTTTATACACGTGTGCTATTGCAGTAATTAATAATTAGTCTCGTGTTTTTGGGGGTTGCAACGATATTTTCCCTACCCTAAAAATTATAATGTTCAACATCGCTCTGCCCATAAATAGAGCTAATATATATATATATATATATATTTTTTTTTAAATATTTTTGGCATCAGAGTGAGAAAACATTTCTACCTTTTCCTCCTCCTTCTCTCGCACTGGCATTTTTCGAGATTGTAGAATGAGGTATAGCGAGACATTGAGAGAAATAGATTTATCACGATGTTGCCTTTTGATCATTGTGTTGCCGTGGTTACCGAATTGAACAAAATATTACATATTATATAGATCATTGTTTTAAAATATATGATTTCCATAACTGCTAAATCGATTTTGATAGTAGTCTGGAATCTAAATCGATCATCATCGAAATCGGTACAGTCATTTTGAATATTAGCCAGACAAACGAACAAACTTAACTTTCAGTTGTGTTCGTGTGAATAACAGTAAGAACGTTGTTACCACGGATACCGAATTCGACAAACAACAACTATAACTTAAATTATGTATATATATATATATATAATTATTGTAGATAAATAATCATATTTAGGCTGAATACAAGTATTTTTGATATTTCTATTGTTCGTAAAAATATCAAAATAAAACCCCACGTGATAAATCGGCTTTAAGGCATCAAGTATAAATTTAAAAACACTACACTGGACGATTTCATTGGAGTACTAACTAACTAGCGCGCGATATCCGTTTGTCTGCGTAAAAAAAGATAATAATAATAATAATAATATCGACTTGATTTTGGCGATCAATTCACCAACGATCATTGCCCACGCTACGTCCGTGATCCAGTTCGTTTTACGTGATTTCCGGACGTACAAATCGTTTGCTCTCGCAGGGAAAACAACGGTATTGTTGAAAATGAAAAAAAAAAAAAACGTCTTCGCGTATCAAAAAAAAGAAAAAAAAGGAAACGAAATAAAACGCTCGCACGTCGTATGCTTCACCACGTGTGTACGTGGTGTGTACGCATTCGATAATTTCCGTTGTAGACGCGGTCACCGACGACGAGTGGAGGGGGGAATGGGTACAGTAATGCACACGACTCGAGACAAAACGAAAACATTCTCTCGTCGAACGGAGAAAGAGCCTGCGATAAAATGTCAGCTGTGAGGTGGAGGAGAGCGGAACAGCCGTGTTCGTGCGTGCGGCGCAAAGCGTTAAAACGAGGGTGTGAAAAAAAAAAAAAAAAAAAACAGGGGAAGAAAGAAAAGGAGTAAAGAGCCGTGCGAGGAGGACGCGGACACACGAGCGCAGATTTACGCTGCACACACGGTCACGGCCGATTTCATCAACTAATTGCCAGAACTAAACCGCTGGCGGTCATCGGGACGGGGACGTGCAGGGACGAGTGGTACTGCCGCTGATGCTGCGTATACACCTACGGCGTATATAAGTGTATTAGACGGTATGGGAGACAAGAAGACTCGGGGAGGGTGAACCGAAGGGTGGGAGAGAAATCCCTTTGGCCGCCGCCGTCACGTCCTATGCCGCTATAGACGCGTCGTGGCCGAGACCGCACCGTGTCCGGCGAGTCTAAACGAAATCGGAAATTGTCTTAACCTCACGGACATTAACGGCCGCCGCCGCCGCCGCCGCGCCGCGTCTCTTGTCCGCGCGAATAAACTCGTTTGTCGTTACTACCAATATTAGTTTCGCTTTGACCGCAGCTACAATCGGTGCCGCGTTTTAGGGGCAGAAGGAGCAACTACGTAGGCGGCCAAATTTCATATGTTCTCGAAAATCGTGAAATGCGTTCTACTTTTAACTAATAATGATATAAAAATTAAAAATAAATAAAATATGTAACTACGTGGATGACGGTCGTTTTGACGAGAGACTCCACGGGCGACTTTTAAGAATTTTTTTGAATAATCAAAATTTAACGATTAAACTTTACTGTCGGGAACAGTGTAATACACACTTCAGGAGAAAATAATTATTTTTAAGTATATATTATTATAAATGTCGTACAATTTTTTTCATGCGAACCGACGTCGTGTAAGGACAACATTCATAGTATAATTTTATAAATTTTTAGCTCGGACTAGGGAGAAATTAATCAGTGCCAGGAATTGAATTATTTATAGATATTGAATACAGTCTGAATTATTTATTTATTATTTAATTAAGTTTTTATAAAATATTATATTTTTTTTTTTTTTTTTTGATATTTTGTTTTTTGATTAAGTAATCTTTGTCAAAAATAAATAATATACATCTTTTCTTTCAAGTACTTTGCCGGTCCCTAATCTGTAAAATAGTGTTTTTATTTTGTTTATAGAACGACTCAATAATCTTTTATGAGCAAATAAAAAAAAAAAAAAAAAACATAAAAAAAAAACCGAGTATTAAATTAAATAATTATGCAAATTGTGGTTATGTAAACAAAAAAATTCAAAACTCTTACACAGGTTATGTCCTTTTTTATGGGTTTTTAAAATTTGATGCTTATATCATGTATAATGTTTGTGAATAATGTTAGCACAATGAGCTAAATTAGCTACGGCCAAATTTATTACTTGAGTTACATAACTAGGTATTGAATATTTTATTTTTTTCTTTCCATTTGTGCATTGATAATTTTTTGAGAAAAATAAAATATTAAATTATTTACCTCACTCTGAATTCTTTGTTGTTTAAAAGAATTTTCTAATAAAAATTAATAATATATTTAATCCGACAAAAAAATATTTTTTATCAATAAAATTTAGCCGAAATATAGAATTTAAGAATTCGAAAAATATACATTACTCCTCGCCACAGATAAAATTCCATATCAGCCACCAAAATCAATATGCCTATTTACAGTATTAACACTGTAAAAGCGTGCAACCCAATTTTTCTTTACTGCACAGTGCACAGTGTTTCACGCAGACACTATAATGGGATCCTGTTCTTAAATGTTTGTGATGATTAATTAATTTTATCAGATATCATAATTGTTTTCTATTCATATATAGGTCATGGAATTTTTTTATGAAATTTGTCGATTATCTAATGATAAGTGATATTTAAAAATCCTATTCAATAAACAATATACATTTGATAATAATAAAATTATATAATAATATATCAAATGTATAGACACGAACCTAATAAACATTATCAGTGTATTTATTATGATAAAATAATAAAAATTTACCACTATTTTTACGTTTGGACAGAATTAATTTAAAACATAATAAATTAACTAATTTTATAATGGAAAAAGAAATAAACATGAAAAGAAAATACTTTAAAGATAAACCCGTGCCATTAAAAATATATTATTTTCCATATAAAGGAAGTTTTCGTAAATTTTTTTTCAAAATTTTTACAAGTTATTCAACACTGTCGTGTGAATAAAAAAAATTTAATTTCTACTTAAATACTTCTTACTTAAACTTCATTATTAAAATCGATTTAATGAAATGGCATATTTTACCACTATAAACCAAATTTAAGAGAGTTTAAAAAGCTATGAGAATTTTAAAAAGTTACCTTTCTAAAGTAGGTCATCCATGTCATTCTCGTTTATACCGGAAACACACATGCTACACGTACTGATCCAATCACTTTTTCAAGTAGAAAAATGTATAAAAATTATTTACTCACTTCGGTTTGAATTTGAAAAAGATTTTCATACAGATTAAGTCATATTAATTACGTAAGTTCATAAAAAGCCGAATCGACTGAAGTCGATTTAAATTTCGAATAAAAATATAATCGGATAATAAAATGAGTATTGATTGGTTTAATATGAAGTCATAAAAAATTATGAGTATTTTCTTGACGCTCTAGTTTTTCTAGTGCAGCTAAGTATACACGTTATCCCTACTTTTAATTTATGACCAATTTCAATGTTTATTATAATATTATTGAGTTGAAAATAATTATGCGGAGCAATAATGACATGATAAAGTCACAGGTTAAATTAAAATGCTTTGGACCTGCGACAAAATAGTTTGCTGCAGTCAAATAGAAATCGAAAAATCCCTCGAGATAATATTTATCCGTTATACTATCAAAAACAATTATCGAAAAACAATTCCAGAATCCTTGAAAACTATCATTTTATAATTTTGCGATAATTCGTACACATCACACGTAGAGATTACGATTCCGGTCATATTTTTCGATTCAGGGATATCGGCATATTAAGCTATTGTACCTACTCTCGGGATCTCGGTATTATATATGTGGGAAAGACATAATTAAAATAATTATCTATAAAAAAAAAAATCTTTATCATGTGTTATTTTGTATCTTACTGCTCGATAAACATTTTTTCTTATAAATTAAATTTATTATGTACTAATAATTGTTGTTCGTAAAATATGAAAGCAGAAATCGAAAATTGACTAAAGTTTTATCTCTAAGAATGCTTATAAAATTTATTTCCTATGAAGACTGCTGCTGAAAATGCACGTTCTGAATTCCACTAGCTATCCGATTCTTAAATAGAATCTCAGTTTTTTTTGTAATTGTTTTTATCAAATCAGTTTTTTTTTGCTTTTTAGGATCATTTGCCTATTTCAATCTCCAGCTTTTATTTTGAATGGGTTTAGGTTAGATTAGGTCAGGATAGGTTGGGCTACTATACATATTGTCCAACATAAACGTTATAGTTCTTCTTCTTCTCCATTATTTTGATAACGCGTTGATAAGGGTGTACTCTTTCAGTCATACGTATTATTCGTTTTCTAATAAGATCGTTTCCGGGGAGCGAAAATAAACCTTTTAAATCTGTCGTTTGATCATTGTCATCATCAGAATTCTGTGAATAATTCAATACGCTAGACAAAACTCCGAACATCATCACATACTTCGTTTCTTTATACGATCCTTCAAGCACAGGCGTCGTTTTATCAGCAAGTATTGAAATTATTTTTTTTTTGTCAAACAATTCCTAAAAAATACATTTGAAAGCAACATCACGACGGTCTAACGCTTCCACGTGCATTCCGGGTACATCATTATCACAAAAATTCAAAAATCTATTCTCGATTCTAATAATGAAATTCGATAACGATACGACTCGCGGAGTTTCCGAACTGCTGAGCGGCGGACTTTTGTGTCGCAACCCAAACGTCTCACGTATATTATTATTATATCGCGCGCGTGTACGCTAAACACACGAGCAACAGTAATAAGTAGGGCCGGAATTTCACGCATTAACATGTTTTTACTGAGTGCATTAAAAAGTTGCTAGAAGAGCTGTAAATTTAAATCAGAATTTAACAAATCCAAAAATGAAATTTTAGTTTGCATATTTTCGCATATTTTGAGGTTTTTTACAAAAATATGCATGTTTTAAAATAAAATTGCATTTTATTGCACTCTACTTGTGATATATATATATATATATTTTGTTTATTAATATTTAATGAAAATATCGGACTATGAGTATATTTTAAAATATATTTGTTCAAAAATTTGTCTTTATAAAAACATCGCCAATTAAAAACATGTTTAAAATTATATTAACTACTTTAATAATTTTCTTCTGATAGGCAATGAAGTGGTTATAATTCTAGCTAAATTTAATTGAAACCTCAATGGTCATAATATTCTCGAATACTCCGACAACAAATCCGAAGAGTTATTATTTGTAGAGTCATTCAGCAAGTTATTCCGAGTATTCATAATAATATGATTTAAAGATTGCTATGAATTATTTTTACCAAAAACAAAATTAATCTAATGTGTTTAAAAAAAAAATAAATAAATAAATGCTGCATATTTTAGTGATTTTAAGCGCATATTTGCATGCATGTGTCTATAGTTTTTAGCGCATAAACTTCCGGGCCCTAGTAATAATAGTATAATAATACACGACGACTACGTCGGCGGATCGATCGCGCGCGCAAAAGTTTTCCGTAAACGATGATGTCCGACGATATAAGAGGTCGTTTTGGGGGCAAAAAAAAAAAAGAAACAACGAACAAACACGGATGTGTGTACCGGATAAATCGTCGACCATAACCGCGGTCGGGGTGACAGGTGTGTAACGCGGCGGCGGTTAGGCGCGATGAGTCACCGAACGTTGCATCCACCGGCCGCAGCGGGGGGTGCTCGACCGGACGTTACTCGGGTGGCTGATGGACCTTTATTTTTCAAAACGATAGCCAAAGAGTAATAATATGAAAATCTTTTCTTGTACCTACCACACTAATGAATTAATAATAACAACGCGTGTACATAACTCGCACCAGGAATGCGACGGGCAGCAGCATCTCTAATATAATATATTCTACTGCTATATAAATAGTATTTATACTTGCATACTTCACGTGTGTATGTGTGTGTGTGTGTGTGTACATAATGTGAACGTAATAAATTGATAAAAATATTGACAGTGCTCGTGGCCATTGTGTGTGTGAGCGGGGAGAGAGACGGATTTAAAAATAATATATAAATCAAAGTCGACAATGACATACACCTCGTATACGTGGTGGCAGGACCGTAGGGGGGCGCGGGGTTCGTCCCCCCCCCCGACGACGACGGTCTGTCGTGAGACCGAGTGTAGTTATGCGTCTTGTCGTTACGTAATGTTAAGTCAACGTCACCGGTCACCCGATAGACACCACTCGTCCAGCGGAGATAACTGAAAAAAAAAAAAGATGTCCGAGAAAAGACAATGGGTGTGATAAGCAATTGTGTTTATAACCACAATAGTTATGGATCAGTAATATTATTAATGCATTATTCTAAACGCAATATAAAACAAATTATGATATTCCAAGTAAAGTGTACAAATAAAAAAATGGTACAGAGAAAAAATAACCGTGAAAAAATATTCAGGCAAAGATTATTATCATAGATTTAGCAGGCATAGATCCAGAAATTGCAAATATGGAAATATCCAAAAAAATTCTTTAACAACTTTAACATTTTACAAATTTCGTTATGTTGTAAATGAAAGTCGAAAAATAGATAGTTTATATTTTATATAAATGTTTTACATAAGGCTTCATACACGTGTGAAAGGGAGCCTCTTCTTGTATAGTTGTATCCACGCCTGAGATATAGTACAGCATATAGCACTTTTTTTTGTATAGTATTCTTAAACAGTTAATAAATAGTAAAAATAAAAACATTATTTTTTTAAATATAATAATAAACTATAATATTAGACAATTTTCAATATTTTCAATTGCAAAAAATTATACTTTTTAATTTTGTTAGTTAAAAAACAAATTTAAAAACAGTTTAAATTCGTTTTTCCTAAGTGGAAAAAACTTTCTTTTTTTTAATGTAGCCCTTTCTATTTCATTATAGTTAAAACGTCCATTTAAAGTTTTTAGTAACAATCAAAAGATGAAATTAATGAAATTATACTTCTCGTATTATCTTTTCCCATCTTGCTTATCTTTTCGATGAACATATACAGTTATTATTTGACATGTCCCGCATTCACTGAAGATTTTATATTATTATTATTATTGTGCATTGTTCTACATCTATTTACGTATAAGATTTTCCATATTGATTAATGTTTGAGATGGAAGAAAAAAGCAGTCAGAAAATAATTTATATTTAAATTTTATTGAGCATTTGAAAAGAATATTATATTTTTCTAATTTTAATGATACAACATATTGTATCAATAAAAATATTGGTCTACGATTGAAATGATATAAAAATAAATACATAATAATATAACACTTGATCTCTACAGTCATACCTAATAACTGTTTACTAATTTTTATCCATCTAACCATTGTTTTTCAGCTATTTAATGTAATTAAGATGTATAGTTTTAATTATCTAAGTCCTTTTATATATAATATTTCGTTTATTCTACCCAAATTTAATTCACTAATTGTTGTTTGCAAATCATTTATTGTATTATGTTTTAATGAATTTATATTGTATTGATGTTTGATAAGAGATATTACTTCCTTTACTTGAGTCGACGTTTATGCTAATAATAAATAAAATAATAAAATAAATATTAATATTGGCTTCTTGATGAACTTTAATATTAGTTGTTAACAATAAATCTCTCTCAATACAATTTTACCAATAATTTAACCATTTACAATTTCATAAATGTTTATTCCCTTTTCTCTTTGTACTGTATACGTATAATGTGCGCTACTCTCTACTTCTAACACATATTCTACTTAAAGGAAATTGATAGATATAACAATAATTTACCAGTTCTTCTGAAATAAATAGGTATATTATAATCTAGAAAGTGTTTGAAAGACATATTTTAATAATAAAACGCTAATGGCGTGGTTGATACCGTGTCACAACCACATCTTGTTAGGTCCATAAACTATGATACCCGTAATATTTTATATCCTTTTATTAGTTAATAAGATTTATACGTTTGATTAACGAGTTTTTAGTTATTTATGGCAGTGGTGGTGGGAGGGGATATGATTCGATTTATATTTTTGAACCCACTGAACTCATTTACTACCGCGCCTCTGGACAAAATCCACAAAACCCAAGCTAGGTTGCGATCACAAAACGCGATTGTGTGGTTGCCGCCTAGGTCCAAATTAATCGTTGATTTATAGAAATACAGTTTTTATCTAAACGTGTAGAAATAATGATGTTAATTAACAAAAGTCTTAAAATTTGGTGACCGTGAGCGTATTTTACCTTCGATGAGTAGGTCTTTCGCTCTGTGATTATTTTCATTTATCTAGGTTTTTTTTTTTTTTTAATTTATAACATACGTTTTACATTAGTTGTTATAGAGGAAAATAATATCGTAAAAAATAAACTAAAATACAAGAAGATAATATATGAAAAAAAATTAAGTGTAAACTTGAGCTGTTTTGGATAGTGACTCGGATTATTCGATAAGTATCTCCTTCAGTCGTTCATTAAAGTACATTTTATATGCTCTTTTAGTATTTTATTAAATTTATAATTCGATAAGATATCAAATAATCTATTTCGCTATAAAAATAATCATAAAAATGTGTCATAGATACAGTGTTCTTTAATATATAATAACATGAATATCGAAGCTTGATAATTTTTTGATTAAAGTGAGCATATTTCGTACCAATTTTTTGGTTTTCAAACTTAAATTATACTACTAATACACTACTCGTGCAAAGTTTTAATAACTTTATAGTATTTTATAAATGATTTTCTGTAGCTAAAATCGCACTTGTTTAAAAATGATTTCATTTATATTTTACTTTTTTCCTTTTCTTTATTTATTAGATAAAAAAAAAGTAAAGTATAGACAAGAAAGACGGATATACTTTGCATCACGCATATTCTTCGCTCTTCGTGTCAGATACTCTTGGTGGGTGCGTTGAAAGTGACGACTATTATTGTTCTTTTTATCATCAACTTCTTTCGTTCAGATTGATCTGAACCAACCAAACCAACTTATCTAACCAATAGTATCCGAACAGTGAGCCGAGGAGCGAAGAATATCCGTGGTGCGAAGTCCGGCTTTTTTTCTATAGTCCTATACATTACTGTACTTTACTTTACATTTTTTTTTATTCAAACTGTCTGCGTTTTAGAGTAACTTACTAATTTTTGCGTACACAATATGTCCATAAAATTAATGAAAGCTTCTATACACTCATGGTTATACATTCATCGACTTTTCTGTGTGATAAACGAAATGCGAAGGTAGATGTGCACGTGGGTAGTTTCACTGTTGATTATTAATTTCAACAAAATCGTAATGGAAAGCACCGGACGTATCACTTGTGCTGCGTATAGAAGCGGCGACATAGTATTAGAAGACGTATAATATAATACCTACATTTATAATATTATATTATGCGGACACTCCCAAAACAATTACGGTGATAATTTCTTCGAGAGTGCAGTTGGGAATGCATACGGATATTATGATTTGGGAGAGACAAAAAACGTATTATCTTCAATCGTCGAAACGAAATTTCGTTAGAAATCACATCACAACGCAACGATTACGCCTTGGCCGCGCCATGCAGCGACGGTCAAAAATCTAGTTTGAATGGCAACGATAATTATTGTTTTCATCTTAAAACCGTATTTTTAACATTAATTATCACAGAACGTTGCGTTTGATACATTTGAAATTTCACTATACCAAGTAATGAATTATTATTTACATTAACTTCTAAAACGCCAAACAAACGATTGTTCGATTTTCTACAAAGAGGATTAAACGTAGGTTTTTTTTTCTAGCAACCGATATAAAAGCCTTCACACGAGAATAAAGAATGTCCAAATATTATAATTATAAATGCTATGTCATGTATAAGTTAAAATATTATTATTTCCATTGAAAAATTAAATAAATAGGGAATTTCACGTGTAATTTCAAATTGTAATGTTTATCATTCGTGAAATTCAGTGGCGTCATTTCAGTTTTTTAAAAAAGAGGGCAAGAGTTTTGACCAGCCCATATAACAGAAAAAAAAAACCGTACAACTGGAAAAACAAAATACATATTTTTATCAATTTCAAACTGCTATTTTACATTCTCAGGTTGTTGCAATCTTCTGCTCAGTGGGATTTATTATGAAAAATAAAACGAGCATTTACATTAAAATAACATAGACATATATATAAGTATTTACGCATATTATGTATGATTATGTTGATGGACCATCCTCAGCTCCAGCGGAAACTGCCTTTGTGTCAATAAGAGGAAGGGAAAATGCTCACACTTCCACACCCCCTCCCCCCCCAAAAAAAAAATTACAAAACTAATTAAATTTATTTGGAGTCACCATAAACTTTAATATCAATTTTTTTTTTTCTTTAAATCATATAATTCACTACAGTTTTTGTTACACAACTGTAACTAATAGGTGCTGTACATTATGTAAGTATAAATTAAATATAAAACTATTAAGGTAACAACTTTTCTGATAGTACCTATTTCTGAGTATTTCATTTAATGGTATACACATATACTAGACTGACGTAATAATCGATAGGAAATCTCTTTTTGTCTGAATGATTATTTCTTTGGACCCCTCCTCAAAAGAGATACAGATCTTGAAAAACACTAAAATGAAAAAAAAATCGACTTTTTCCTTCTAAATTGGATTTGAGACCACTGTGGTCAAAATGGGGGGAGGGGGCGTAGTCAGGAAATTACTGGAAAAATATTAGTACACCCCACAGGGGTCCGTTAGCTCGTGTCGAGTGGCTTGTAGAACGGGAAAAATAGCGAAAAAAAAAAAACAACGGTCTCGTAATCGCGCGTAAAATGATTATGGGATTTCGGAACCGATTTGGACTTACCCCACCCCACACGGTAGCCCGGGAATTTCACACGTGTCCCCCCCACTACTAGTTCTCGTCTGAGGGCTGTGAAATTTCCGTCGTCGATTCGAGTGCATCGAACCTCCCTGTCCCCCACCACCACCACCACCACCGGTAAACGATAGACTAATTAGATCAGCAACGGCGGTGATGGTTTAGAGCTTCGTCGGAAATCTAGTCACGTTCGCGTGGAGAGAACACCGTTTTGAATCGATTGTGCCGGGATGGTATAACGAATCCATTAACGCTGCTTATTTCTCCTTTATCCTGTCTGCGTCGTCCTGTGTGCACCGATGTACGTATATTATACGACGTTATATTATTGTCGCGTCTTCGTTGCGTGATGAGCTACTGTTGTGTCGCATAGCCGCCAAGTGTCGCGACAACGTTTTAGGGAACGTTCATCGCATACGAGGGATTTTTAAACTTACATTGAACTAAGGACTATGCTTACTTTTTTTTTTTTTAAATCGGTTTCATAAAGTCTAGTAGATTTGGGTAATTTTTAGAAATCTATAGCATCTATAGCAGTGGTACCCAACCCGTCGCCCTCGAAAGTATTGTATGTGGCGCGTTTCGGATTTTTTAAAATAAAATACAGTATTCCAAAAAAAAAAAAAATTATTACTATATTTTTTTTTTTATTCATTAATTTTTTCATCCTTTCAAGTAGTTATGCATTCCAAAAATATAATAATTATAGTCCCGATGTTAAGGGAAATTTTAAAATATAAAATAATATGTTTCAAAATTCATTCACAAGCATATGAAAAAAAAAATATATTAACTTTTTATTAAAAAACTACAATCATAATAAAAAAAAGCATCAAAGTAAAACACCTTCCTTACCATAATATAATAATAATAAAATAGACATTTTACATAGTTAATTATTTAAACAAGTATATAAGTATTTTAAAGACTAAAATAAGTAAATACATTAAATCAAATTATTTTGCTAATATATTCGAATTTAAAACGCTTTTAACAATTCGATGTAATTTTTTATAGATTAAAAACTATTGCTATTCAAACGATTTATTCAAATAGTGTGCAAATTTCGGAAATATGTGTTTTTATGATTACACAACTTTAAAGCACTTTTGTGAATGAACCTTATACATTAAGGCAAAGTCCCGTATCTCTACTGTGTATTTTTACATACCATCCAGGCACGTAGGCGGATATTAGGGGGTCTCAAGCCCCTCTCTGGAAAGTAAAATCTATAAAATAATAAATCATAACAAAATAGATCGGTCAACATGATGGACATTTTTAACGGAATATGGTAGACTAATAGTCCTTAGGTAGTAAGAATTAAAAATATGTTAGTACTATATGCTTAGGCTTATGGGTTAGGTAAAGACGTCAAGCCTCCCCCCCCCGCCACAGATGTGACTTAATATCCGCTTATGCAAGCATGCAGCCAGTCAATTTTAACAACACCTAAACACACTAAAAATCTTAAATGATTATTTGAAAAGTATTATCAAAGTGGTCTTCTGCAGACATAATATTCCAGCAATATTTAGACGTTACAAGCCGAGAACTTATGCATCCGTACGCATTTACGCTATACCGTTTATAAGGGTATATATATATATATATATATTGATTCAATCGTAGTTTCGGTGGCGTAAGCAACGCGTGCGCGCGTGTGTGTGACGCGTAATAATAATAACTCGTAATAATTAATTTTCGTACAGTGTATACGATAGTGTGTACGTATATCTGAAGAGAAGCGCCGCGGAAGGGTAATAATAATAATAATAATAATAATATGTACAAACGAGGAGGCGTTTTCCGTGACCCCTCGTCTCCCCCCCCCCTCGTCTCCCTTATCCACATTTCATTTCACCCGTCCGCCCGACCACGGGTCTCGCCTTATTGTTTGTGTTGATTATTATTACATTAAATATTGTAATTATTATACACTTCTGGAATTTTTTTTTTTCAATCTTAAATGAACGTTTCGTTTTAATTGACCACGCCCCGCTTCACCCTCTCCGCGTCGGCCGCCCAATATACGTACGCGTGTGTACGTAATAATAACACTGTTAGCGGTGCGCGCGTGTTTATTAATGAAGATCCTCCTTTTTAGCGGTCCGACGTTAATTGGCTTGTTGCTTCCGTTTGTTTCGGCGGCGGCGGCGGCGTCGCCTCGGGCCGGCCGAAAGAGCAAAGCGATGATTTCGCCCTTTGCGCATAATATATTAGCCACGACGACGGTCCGCCGCCGCCGC
>JAIPRM010002595.1:0-16356 GCA_025469315.1 Stegophylla sp. TES_Ste_2020
TTTTTTTATATTATTAACTTCCTTCGTTCAGAATCGTTTTACTGAAGAAATGATTTATCGTTTCTTTAAAATTTAATACGCCCGTCAAGAGAATACCACCCGTCGTGCGAAGTATGTCCGCTTTTTTCCCCTTTCAGTTTTTTATATAAAAATACTTGTTAAAAATGTTCAATCAGTATCTCAGTATTGATCCGAAATCACACTCAGATGGTACTCTTTTAAGGAGGTCATTTTTGAAATTTTACAATATTTTTTTCAAAAACGCGGAAAATCTGTCGAAAAATTGATAAAAAAAACGACAAAATATGTTATAACCGAAAATTTCATAAAATTGAAAATTATTGTTTTTAACATAACTTCTAAAATAATCTAGCTAGAAACTTGTAATTTTCACCAACTACTAAAAATGATCACGAAAAAACTTCATAAAAATTTCAAAAACATTTAATCAATCTCGAGTTGAGTATGGCATTTTAAAAATATCGGAATTTCTCGTTTTTTGTTAGTTTTTATGTAAAAGTATTATTGATTCTTCAAATTAAGATTTGAAATATTATTTCAAAAACTGTAAGTCAAATCAGTGCGTAAAAAGTGTTTTTAGATTCTAAGCGGATCGAAGAAGCTTATGATATAAGAAAAATGTTATCCATCCGTTTCTGAAAACTTTTTCGTAGAGAAATATTCCGACCAGCAACTTTTTGAATCCTGATTTGCCTCTAGATAGTATTTTTAAAGACGTCATTTTTCGAAATTCTAAATAGTTTTTTCAAAACTACGGAAGACCTACCCGAAAATTGACATATAAAAGACACGGAAACTATCTTTTTTTTTTTTTTTATATAATTTAAACTTTATGAAAATTTAAATATATAGATATGAGAATATTCTGGCAGAGGAAAATTTTGAAAATCTGAAAAAAATATTTTGTAATTTTTTTTGTATTTTCTCACTGCTCTCCCCCTCCCGTCGAGTTTCACCACCATCGCAAAGGATTTAATTTATTAACATCATAGTTGTTGCGAAATGCGCGAACGCCGAAAGCTTCGCGGTGATGACTTCTCGTTGCGGATCAGATGCGATGATAATTACATAAAACATGAGGCGTCGCGTCGGAATGGAGTTCAAATGGGATAATTATTATCAGAAGGAAATTCATCAGAAACAACAAAAAATGAAAATAACGTAAAATACTCGAGTCTATAATTTTAGTCTATAAATATGAAATCAAAACTTTAAATGGTACACAATATATTGGATGTGAAAATATATTTTGTAAAAATATTTTTACAAGAGTTTTAAATAAATTTATAGTTTTGAAATGGCTGGTTTTGGTTTCTGAATTTAAGTATATATGGCTGTTTTTGAAACCAACAATTTCGTTTGAAATTGACATAAAATGAGATAGGTGAAAGTTTTGAAACTAACATTGGAAAATTTAAGCAATACTAAAACATTTTGAATTTTATGTATATAAATTACCTAATAGTAAAAAAATAATAACCAAATAGAACTTAATATTATAGTTAATATACTTGGTTTTATGGAAATTAAAAAATTTCGAGTACTACATTACCAGAGCAGATAAAAACATGTGTGTTTAATTATGGCTTGATTTGAAATCATAACATCGTTAGATGGCTGGTTTTGATACTAACCACGATTTTCCGTCCTCATCATTTAATATCGATTATAGACTTGTTTGATGTTCAATATTTTTACCAACTACATTAATACAGTGTGAAAATTTGAAAAAATTCATTTTGAAGAAAAATTATCTTTTAGCTGGTTTTGAAACTAGACGCCTCAAATGTGCAATCGCATAAACTCCACCATCGATTCTACGATCTCGTTTTGGTCTTATCGCAATCAAAAAAAAAAAAAAACTCCCTCACTACTGAGTGGAAGTAATTTGTTTAATTAGGTATATATATATAATCGTTTGGTTAGCGGTTAGTACTGTTACAATAGTGAGGAGACGATTTGTTTTCTTTTTGAGTTTTCCCACCCGCAGTCTCATTATAATTACAATAATAATAATAATAATAATTACTGAGTAAAATTTAATTGCGCGCAAACAGTTACATTATAACAGTGACCAATTATTGGAGGAAAACACGTTTTTTGTACGTTCAGTAACCTATCTCTCACCTCCCCCCCCCACATGAGAATTAATTTGATAATGGAGTCTTAAAGTGTGCACACAACATTCAGGTCAGTGTAATAATAAGGTCAGAGTATAATAAAAATCGTTCAAAATCAAAGTATAGGTAACACCACAACTTGTGTGTCTGCGTTTTCATTTTGTGCGAAGCGTACGTTGTATTGATTTTACAAGTATGTGTTTTTTTTTTTTTGGTGGGGGGGGGCTGAGGTATTTGATTGGTTAGGGCCTCCCCCCAAATGTTATTCAATTTTCAAAAATCTGAGGAGGCATTTTTGGAGTTATTGCTCTCAAAGACTTCCTCTAATTGCGCCTTTGGACTCTACATTTTTGGGAAATCTTGTTCAAAAGATTCACCGAACACCTCAATAGACAAGAAGTTTTATCCTTACGGTTTTTTAGAAATGAAATTCTATGAAAATTCTCAATACCTTTTCGAAATGTAAAGAATTATCAAAAATTCTTTACAAAAAAGGTAAAATACGCCACAAATAAGGCTTTTGTGGAGCGGATTATAGTTATATTGCAGTAAACTCGATTAAAATGGATACGCGTTTAAAGTCAGAATTACAGCTCAAATGACTATTGCAGATTTTAGATTCTGAGTGGAGTGAAGAAGCTTATGTTTATATTTATTATTATTATTATGCTGTTAACACTTTTTTTTTTTATATAAATTTCCTTTTTCCTGCTTTCATTTAATAGTGGAATATAAAACTGGACGAGTACAAAATTTTTTTTTTTTTTGTAATATTAATAAACTATTATTTTCAAGTTAAATTGTTTTTTTTATACAAACTGAAGCTCCATTCAAAATCTTTTTGTTGAAGAAATGATTTATCGTTCCTTTATAGATTAATACATTCGCCAAATTTTACCCGAATAGCGAAGAATACCTATGGTGCAAAGTATGTCCGGCTTTTTTTTTTGGTTATTATTTTATATAATTTGTTATTTATTCTTTGAAAGCTAAAAAACACTGAAAAAGATTATCAAAACGTAAGCTTAGTTTAGGTATAATATTACATTTTTAATTACTCATATGCACTTTAATGTTTTTGGAAATATAATTCAAATTTCAAATACTGTAATGGCTGTTAAAATAAATAAATTAAATGTAAAAAGGGCATAAATGTTTTAATTAATTTTGTTCAAAAAATTTTTCTAAACCAATAAATTATTATAAAAGTATACACTCTGTAGATGCTGTTTAAAATTGTAATAAAGGCCAATATATAATAGCACAATAGGTAATAAATCTGTATTTGAATATTATACTTTTGACTACACCATGTATTAAGGTCTAATTTTAAAATTTTAATGATTCCAAACAACAAAATATTATACATTATACCTTTAAAAATACCACACTCACAACTGTTGAATTTTTTATTCTGCTATTCAGAGGAAAAATAAAAATGAATTTTGTCAATTAAAAACTAGGTCCATTATTTATTTAATGTAATAATTATGCATTATTGTTTATAATTATTATTTAATTATGTATGTGGCATATTTATTATTTAAAAAGGTAAATTTGCAAGCCACAATATATATATTATATATATATATATATAATGGAATCACAAACAATATTATATAGAAATATTACAACTTCATTCACATGAAATAAACTAGCAAAATATTTTTGTCAACAAGACAAATAACATAAAATAGTGTGAATAGTAAAAAAAGTATAATGTACAATAGTAATAAATAATTGTGTAGACTTTTAACTAATTTATTTCTAAATTAAATAAATAATAATAATAATAAAAATTAGAATGCCATATGTTTCCATTCTTTAGAGGTTTTCTGGTAGATAAGTACTGGAAATGTCCCCATTTCGAGTCGTCTGTTAAAACAGAATTTTATGTTATGGATTTATAATAGTTATCATCAATGATATACACTATTAAAGATTATTATACTGGAGAATTTAATGAATAATAAATTATTATAATAAATACAATAAATTGTTAATAATACCTGTTAATAACGGGATAAGATTGTGATTTTGTGTAAAATAAAAATAACGTTTTAGTTTACAGTACAAATAATATTTTATTTTTAATTTTATATACTTTTTAATTATTTGAAAAATATTCTAAACATTACATATTTTGTAATCACACACAAATTTCAACAAACTCAGGAATTGATTTCATTATTCTTTCAAACATTTCTAAATTTTTGTTTAGTATAAACAAATGTATATTAAATAAATTTGGACAGTACAATATACATTGTACAAAGTACATGTATACTTTTGAGCTTATAATAGGCAGTGCCCGAGTTCATAATTTTATAAAAACAAAAAAAAAAAAACAGAACATAGCCACTTAAATGCAATATCTGATAACCGATTTTAAACATATAATATAAAATGTATCATACAGAATAAAAAATTAAATACAAAGTATCAATTCCTACTTTTAGGTGATAGGTATGAACATTAATATAAACATACAACGGTAAAATATTTTGTCTTGTATACAATATTAACAGAAGCCTACAACTTCAACATATTTTGCTAGGCTTATTGATTTTTGAAGTAAATTGAATAACGCCATTTTTAACAGACACATTATTACAACCATTTTGATTCATATCTTATCAATAGTGGCAACATTGAACATTTTAGCGTTTACATTATTATTACACAGATTAAAAGAAAACATCACGACTAATTTAGAAACTTAAATTACGTGTATATAAAAAAAAAGTAAAAATGTATATAAATAAAACCAGACTAGTAAGCACATTATGTTAATTAAGATTGCTTGTCAAGTACTTTAAATACGACAAACTACTTAATGAATTAAATACAATATTAAAAATAAAGTAAAAAATAATAGTTGACTTAAATAATATTAACATTAGTCTAACTGACGACCGATGTTATCCATAAACTCGGCTGTAGTGTACAAAAAAAATGGAATAACCAACCCAAATATATTTTGGGTAGGTATACGAGTTTTCGTCGATCACAGTTCATCTGGGTTGTCATAAAGTTCAATTGGCCTGAAACAATATGGTTTATCAGTTTTACTACATCTTTAACTTTAACTAGTAAGCAATTAAATCAAGATACTTAGCAATAAGACTGTTTAAAAGTTAAATCAATATAACTATATTTACAAATAATAAAAATCCAAAACAAATTGAAATAATATACACAGCAATAGAGGGTTTTTAGTTAATATAGAATATTACTTAAAAATGTTTTATCCTTAAGTTAAATTTCTGGTTGTAAATTAACATGTTCAAAATTCACAGAAAATAATACTGAAAACAAACTTAATCATAAATTGACTTTTAATCAGATTTAAAATTTAAAAATAATCATGTAATTCATACTATAGTTTCAATAATTATAATACTCTCAATAGCTATTTTTTCATATTAAAGACATTATAAATAATTGCAAATGAAAGTTTTTTTAAATTAATATACACTTGATGAAATTCAACACATATTAAATGACTCATGAATAATATCATAATATAATAGAAAACCAATTTCATGAAAAGAAATAATAATCATTATATTTCAATCATATTTTATTATTGAAAGTAAACTAGTAAACATTAAATATAATAATTATTATTTATATGCTAATAAAAACTATTTACTTCAATAGATGTTTCATATCCGCCTTTGGACTGCATTTGCCCATGGATAACTTGCAGTTTGGACATATCCACACCAACATCAGATGAGCCTATGTGAACGGTATGCTTAAAATTAGTGGGAGCTCCAATCATTGATCGATCAATGCGTACTCGGTTTACATGTCTTTTGCCCTGAATAAGCACATACAATAAAAATATTAAACAAATAAATAGGTATAACAATATTTATAAATCATGTGTTTATCATTAAATTTCATTTTGAGAGGTTTATTGACAAAGCAAAATGTGCAGTGTTTGAATATATACTGAAAAATGTTTACAAAATATCCAATGCAAGTATCAAGATCAATAACAATATAAGATATGAATTTTTAATAGAAAAAATGAATTAACTTGGTGTAATAGATATGAAATCACAACAACTACCCTACCTATTTTGTATGATGTACACTACTGTTGTCATGGTTACACGTGTAGATGCCTATGTGTCTCACTTACGTAAAAGCTGTTTTTTATGACAAATAGTTTCACTTGCGCACAGTAAAATAAAATCGGTCTCATTTGCGTACACTAAAATATATAAGCCTAAGTTTGAATTCAATGGGTGTTTCACCGCTTCGCTCCGAAAATCAAAAATATCCCATCGGCTTACAGTGCAACGTGGAGAAATTTCTACTTGATAATCTTTAATCGCACTATACTCGGCTCTGTCACGAAAAAATCAAGCACTCAACTCAACCCTGTTATTGAAAAAATCACGGACGCAATTCAATCCTGTTATGGAATTTTAATTAGAGGAAATGTTATATTAATAAGCAATAAAAGCTATGTTCTGCCAGACCTGATACTTTAATGTGCGGGGAAATAGCTGATGAGACCTGAAATCATCTTACTCGACGTGCAAGTGAGATTATATTATTATTTAACCGCAGACAGGTGAAACTCGATATTACTGTACTGTACGCAAGTGAGATGTGTACGCATCTACATCGTGATTGCAGTTGTCACTTATAAACTTATGGCATTTATTTTTTCTAACAATAATTAATAGAAAGAACATAAAAGATACAATATTATGGACACTAACTACCAATTTACAATAAAATAAAATGCGTAATCGCATGTAAAAGCAAGATGTAATGTAACGTAACGCCAATAAATAATGTATGACAGAGGAATTGAAAAACAAGTTTTATGACAATATATTTAAAGGTATGATCCATATGATCGAAAACCCCAAAATTTACTGAGTTAAGTGTAAATTAACTGACTGTTTGGGAAAATTTGTATTTAATTTTTAATTAAGTATCCCTTTTGGCAGACAGACATTTTATTACTATTGAGTATTGACTATATCACATCAGGCCCGTGCACAAGGGAGAGAGGTTTTGGAGGTTCAACATAATGCGTAACATAATACTATAATAATGAATAGTGTTATCTTCACATTTGTTGTTTATCGACTTTCGTCGTTGCCGTTATCGACAAAATATAATGACAATAAAATGGAAAGAAGTAACCTAACCTAACACGATAATATTTTATTCGACATTTCGACCGCAATTAGGAGAACACGAGATTACGCGATAACGAATTTCGAATATTTTAAAAGCTGTTCATAATCAGGGCCGACAATTATAATATGCCCTAAAAATCTATAAATATGTATGCAATAATACCCTAAAAATTATCAAAATATGCTCTTAATATTTAATCAATAAATATCATTATAAAATCATAAGCTTCTTTTTTCTGTTTAGAATCTAAAAAAGTAGGTCGCAGTAGGAAAATAATATAAATGCAAAGAAGACACATGGTGCCTACTTATAATTTTATGTGTATATTACACCTCTTACACGTGGTCTCCGCTTATGATGGAAAGACGTACATTTTGTAAATCATTTTTTTTTTTAAATAACAAATATTGTACGTTTTCGGTGTACAAATAAAGAATGTGAATCTAGTGTGTTTTAGTGACAATATAATAAGTCCAATATAATTGAATTTAATTACAAATCTCACAATCCCAATGTCTTTGATCCAGATCAAATACAGAAGTAAAACAAATAATCAATATAAATCTAAACTGCAGATAAAATTATTTATTCTGATGAATATTAAGTTTAATTAGGCAATTTATAAATTATATTGTGTAAGAAAGGCCTTTTTTCCTTTATTACCTAATACTACCATAGAAGTAGCATATTATAATCAGTTTTGTAGTATACAAAAAAAATAATGTTAATTTTAAGGATCAACAAGTTTCTTTTGTAAATCAATAAAAAAGCTTAAGTCGAATATATTTTTATTAAATCCTTACTAGTTAGTTCATTGTAAAAAAAAATATATTACACATATATTAGGTTCTATTGCCCATATACACATTAGTGCAAAGATAATATTATGACGTATACATTCGTCATAATTAGTGATTCCCAACTTTTTCTATTCTATGCCCCCTTTTGTATATTTTCAAAAATCTGGCCCCCTCCTATAGATGAAAAAAATGTATTACCTTTTTTTGTATACTTTACAAATAAACTACACAATATTCGAAATGATAACTTTTTTACTGATAAAATATAAATAACAGTAAACAATATAGTAAAATAATCAATTGTGAATAATTATAGTAATAAATTAATATAAAATAATAATAATAAGTTATATTTAGCAGCTTATCACCTTTATCTGTTATTGATACCAAATTACAGTCGATATTAATTTTTCGTTTTTTCTCTACATTAAATAAAAATGTAATAAATGCAAATGACGACTGCTTACGTCTCTTCAGCAATGTGTACACGCCTCTCAAGGGAAGGCGGCGCCCCCATGTTGGGAAACATTGGTCTAAACGAAATGATTTGAATTTTTCACCCAAACGTTGAAACATTCCTATTATGTATTTTTCCCATTCAAATTCAGTGTTGATAAATATCGAAAAATAATTATGTTCGAAAACATTTTATGTGCATGAAAAACAATTTTGAAGACAATTAATTATTTTTACCTTTTATTAATTAATAAATTCCGACATCAAGAGAAACTCGTTTGAATCATGCCGTATTATTTTAATTAATGTTTAATAGATGTAAGATATGCAAATAGGTACTAATGAATAAAAATTTGATTTTCGGTAAATATTTATTTAGAAAATTTTTTCTTAATGGAAACAATTTGTCAAAAAATAAGTTTAAAATAAAATGTTTCTACATTAATTAATGTTTTATACTATACATTTATAGTAGTTACCTGTTGAGTACGTTGGTTTACACAGCACGAGAACCACTGAAACAAAACTTCGGCAGGCATGTTTCCCGATCGGTAACCCGACATGGTGTTCACCAGATTCCCCTCTCAACGATAGCACCAGCGTTGAGTAAAAATTCCTAAAAAACAGAATGTTTAATTATTACATATTTTATCATCGGCAATCGAATAAAAACAATATAGGAAACGATATTTTGTAAACTTATATGTGGCAATAGTGTCTACAAAAAAAAAAAAAAAAACCGTACGCCGCCATTAAACATAGAATAATACACCATATTATTATTATTATACCTAAGGCTACTACTACTATAAAATATTATAATAGATACGTTTACCGAGGAAAAAATTCACATTGCACAAGACATTAATATTTAATATGAATAATAATAATAATAATGACGACATCGCCGCCGTCAATTTCCTCTAAACGACACGGACCTACAAACTCTGCACCGTCGTGCCGTGGGACGAACAAAATAATATTATTAAAATATAGTGATGTATACCAGCGGTTCTCAACCTTTTTATGTTGGCGACATATATATTTATAAGTTTGTCTATCAAATAATTTACAAAAGAAGTTTCACATTAATTATTTTTGCGATTATTTCATATCGGTAGCTCAAAAATAAAATATTATATCAACGTTGTAGTAAATTTTTAGCGACCCTACGGTTGAGAACCGCTGCTGTACACTACCAATAATAATTCATCGGAAATTTAGCCCCATCCAGATAATTAAAACCTTTTTTTCGTCAGCTATAGAGCGTTGCCGTGTATACAAATAAAACCACTGCGATTCGAAGAAATATTATATATATTATAGTATTTGTACGAAAATAATATTACCACACCACACAATATTGTACTGTACAAGTATAGCTTTATTTTTATGAATATATATGTATTTATAAAGGTATGTATAAAATGCGTGCACCTGGTTGTTGAACCTCACGACCAGAAGGCAACAATGGCAGGAACTTCTCGAGGAAGATAGCTGGTCGAACGCGCGAACAAGTGGCCACGCAAGAGGCGGCAATGGCGTAAGCGTTTGTAAAATAATAATAAGCGCTATACGCGATGATGATGTATGTATAGAAGTACGCGAGTGCACGGGGCTAGCAGCTCTATAACGGGACAAACGAGTCGTAGCGAACGGCTAGTCGCGATGTTTTTAACGATTTATTATTATTATTATTATTATTATAATATTCTATAGAGTAAAATAATAATAATAATATTAATAATATATACCTACCTACTATGCATTATTATTATTATTGACAAGAGTTAGATAATGAAACGGCGAGAGGAGAGTACGATGATTCGAAACAAAATAATAATCAACAAATGGAATAATAATAAATAATAATAATTGTAATAAACACATAACTATACGATCAACGATTGCTGTTAAGCGCGATTGCTGTTAAGCGGTTTGAAATAGAAGAACGCGTGTACGAGTGAAAGTAGTGTGGTCTGGAAGGCGGAGACGAAAAAAATTTTTTTTTTCTTTTTCGATCTGATTAATGACCGTTTTGTTTTGTCGTCACGTGCATAATAATATAACATGTAACATGTAAGAGGAGACAATGGTGTACAGTACTAATATATTATATGGAAGGAAGAACTTCTCGCCCAATCGGGCCCGTTGCGTGGGCGAAGAACAGGAAACGAATTGAAGCAGTAAAAGTGATTTGAGGCAGATGAGTTTGCGGCGCAATGATAACCAAGAATACATCACACAATAGTAGACCTAAGAGAAATTTGTCTGCATTTTTTCATAACAGACGCACAACTTTTCCTTGTTGTCCTTTAAGCAAAATAGGTCAACGGTTTTATGTTAACTACAGATAAAATAAACAATCATAAGAACACAAATAAAAATGATTCCGTCAGCAAGAATTTCAAGTGCTTTTGAACACAATGAACTTACTCTTTGATCTTCAGAAATTGCATACGTGTTTCAGATTCAAAAAAATAATAAAAATGGAGATTAACACGGAAAATAATTGAAAAACACTGCCATTCAATATTAAGTTTTTCACTATGTAAAAATGAATTATCAGGTATTTTGAATAAAAATCAGTATAAATAAATTATTATCAACTTTTATTATACTTTAATATTACCTGTATGTTTCAGTTAATTTATTTAACAGATTTATAACATTTATTGACAAAAATTTCCGGACATTTGTTTATTTATTAGTTTAATTAAATTAAATATTCATACGGTAAACTCTCGTTATATCGAATCCTAAGGGGAAACAGGAAAAATTTCGAGATACTGTGGTTTATTAAAATGTATTTATTTTTTAATTAGCTATACATTATTTTAATACTTAAATTACTGATTACATTTATACATTTTAATTTTTTTAAAAATCTGTCATTCAAGTTTGTTTTATATTAAATACTTCTGCCTTCCATTATATCTTCCAAATCAGACATTACAGAAAAATCAGAACCTCCTATACTTGTAGTAGTCACAACAAAATGTCTTAATGGTTTTTAAAGTGTGTTTAGCTTATTGTATTGTAACTACAGTGACTCACTACTCATTTTGTGGTTCGTCTTCATAGGAACGTGAAGTTGGCCGCTCAACTTCGTCTGATCAATTCGAAACATAAAAATATGTCAACATATTACAAATTAATTGCAAATTGATTATTAGAATTTGCAAATAAGTCGATAAGAAAATTAATAATAATTTGCAAATAAATCGTTCAAATACTATAAATACTATAAACTGAAATTATTTTGGGGGCCAACTTCACAAAGTCCCTCGACTTTGTCCGATCAATTTCAAAACATGTGCTAATCGGACAAGGTCGGGGGGCTGGCAAAAAATTTGTAAAATTCTCCAATAAAAAAATACTGATTTGCAAATGCTAACACTAATTTGTAATTATTTCGATGCGCATGGTTTGAGTTGATTGGACAAAGTCTAGAGAAAAAACTTGTGAAATTCAATTCAATTTTATCAGTATTTTCTATATGGATCTATAGAATTACTAATCGAAACTTTTGGAGAAGTATTTCTATACGAAAAAGTGTTTACAGAAGAGAAAAAAAAATAAAAAATAAACATCATTGTAAAATCATAAGCTTCTTCACTCTGTTCAGAATCTAAAATAAAATATATAAAAAATAAATCTTGTAAAAACATAAGCTTCTTCGTTTTGCTCAGGATGTAATAATGAGCAATGAAATTCAATACTGGTGATTTTTATAGTAATCGAATTTCATATCCATAATTCTAACTTATCTACCATAAAGATTAGAAGTACATAGCACTGATAAGATTCAACGGAAAGATAATAACAATCCTCTTAATGATATTCAATTATTAAGTAAAATTCAAAGTAAAAAAATACATGTTGAACACATTATACCTTGGTGACAGCGGATATCACTTACAAGTAAATATAATAACCACATGTTATATGAAACTATAGTGAACGAAAACAACATAAGATCTCAATTTACAAACGTGAACGAGCTACTAATTAGAAGCTGTAAAAATGCTTCAACAAACAAAACGATTCAATAGCAATAATTAAGATTTTAAATTAAGTGAAATACTAAAATTAATTTAAATTTTAAGCAAAGAGATGTAGATATAATTTTAACAAGTACCTACATAATTAAAATCTATTAGCAACAAAAGTATAAGATTAGGGCTGTCATTTTCACAAATGAATGTGTAAGTGGTTCTCAAGAAAACTGAAAATTCCAAATAAATAATGAACTTACACCTACATGTTTTATTTTCAGTTCTCATATACCATTATAAAAATTAATGAAACATATCAAGTTATTTATTGAATATAATCACGTGTAATAGCAGCAAACAATTCTTTATATTTTTAATGAGATATTTAGACTAGTATTGTGATGGGAATACCATGCATTCCATAGCAATTATAGCATCAATCCATTCAAGAATACAGTAGGTACATTATTACTTTATTTTCATGGACATAATGCACTCTATTGAAAGTAAAAATGAAGATATAAAATCGATTTTATACTGATATACTAACAATGAATGAAATAATATATCATTATGCAGTATGACATTGAGGATCTTGGAAAACTGATTTAATCTAACCAGACGAAAATTTAAATCTCGATTTAAATCAATAGATAACATAATATACTTATTATTATAAAAGATAATATAAAAAGGACGCATCTCGCACCTTAGGAATTCTTCGCTCCTCGAATAAGATACTCTCGTGGGTGCATTGAATTTTAAAGAAACTATAAATTGAAGAAATGATTATTTCTTCAATAAGACGATTCCGAACGGAGCTTCAGCTTATTCAAAACAATTTTACTAAAAAATTATAAAGTTTGTTATGATAAAAAAAATATATTTTTTACTTGGCTAAGTTTTATACGGTTTTATACTTCACTATTATCTCAAAAAAGTAAAAAACATTTTTTTGATGAGAAAGTGTTGAAAAGAACAATTTCAAAATTTTCTTGCGCCAAAATATTTCTTACATTATTATTGAATATAATTATTAAATATTAGAAATTTTCGTAAAGTTTGGATAAAAAAAGATAGTTTCCAAGACTTTTTTGTCAAATTGTGGGTAGATTTTCCCAAATTTTGAGAAAACTATTGAAAATTCCGAAAAATGACCTTTCAAAAGTATCATTTAGTGGTAAATTGTGATTCAAAACGTTTGGACAGATATTTCCATAACAAAAAGTGTTAACAAAAAACAAAAGAATAAACATTACCTATTGTAAAAACACAAGTTTTTTTTAGCTCCACTCAGAATCTAAAATGTATAAATCACACGGCATAAAATACCAATGATATAATTGCATATTACATTATCTATTAATTATTGTTATTAATTACAATATCTATGAATTTGTGTGTTTGTGGTGATGGTTCAAAGACCTAATACCCAGGGAGACAAAATTACAAATGAATAATACAATAATTAAATTATAATGAGGTACTATTATTAAATTGATTTAGGTGGATGTGAGACTATTTAAGATTTGATAGATATGATAAGCTAATTAAACACATTACGATTACGCTAATACCATAAGAAAATCATACTAAAGAATTAAATGACAAAATAAGCATTTGCAGATTGAGATTTGGTATTAAAAAATAAAAATCAATTAAAACGAAAACGGCTGTTAAAAATAAAAAAGAAAGTGAGTATAGAAAAAACGAAAAAAACGGAACAGGATATAGTATAATAACACAATAATTTCTGTGTCTGTACCCTTGACACGAGTATGACCCTACAAAATGAACCGGTTTTTTACTTACAACTACGTATTACACTACTTCATCTAGATATATTTTTTTTCTGTATGTTTCTCTCTTCTTTTATAACATGTCTATTGTCTTGTTTATTGCCAATGTGTTTACAACGCGACACAATATAATAAAAGCATAATTTACATTTTACTTTCTCTAAGTTACTAAATTTTACTGCCAAAATTTAAAGGTCGTAAATTGAATAGGTGTTCACTAAAAATATCAATAATATTAGATTTAAATTTGTTTTTACATTTTTAAGACATCGTAGTGATTTTACCTGGAATGTTTACAAATAAAAATCGTATATTATCCCTACATACAAGTGAAACACTGATTTGCGATTAGACAAGTAGGTATATGCACACGGGTTGGTTCATAAATTACACGAAAAACGTTTTAAACCAATACTTAATATAAAATATGTTACATATAAAACCATACACCGTTATACCTACACCAATCAAAACCAATTAAGGATACATATTACTTATAATATATTAAAAATGTCAACATGTTTTTCAAAATGTTTTATCACTATTTGACCAAATATATTTTGATATCAGATTTAATTTTCGGAATTAAACATATTATTATATAAATATGTTATATTATTATATAGGTATTACATATTAATATGACAAATTGTAGAAAAAAACATAATAATCAGAGTTCTAGAATTAGAAGTTCTACTTCTAACTCTAGTACCTAACCTAACCTAACCTAACCTATTTGTTGACGTGCTAAACACGCACACGCCACTAACACACAACAAAATTATGACAATGTCAAATTAAATTTATTAAGAGGATGTATTATGATGTAAACTGGCTACGCGATGATATTTTTGGTCCACATGGCAGCTGATATAATACACTACAATATGTTCAATGATTTATTGAAAATTTTAACTATACACTTAAAATGTTTAAAAGATTCGACTACCATAAAGATGCACAATTCATCTCCAGGAGAGGTCCGAAATTCCAATAAGTCTTGTACATTATACAATAAAATGTGTATTGAACACGTGCATTAGGCATAACAAATGGAGCTACACATACTCCCACAATATTCAAAAGAAAAAAATGTGAACCCAATTGAAAGAAAACACATTTTAACTTGTGTAGGAAGAAGGGACTGATATCAAATCTGCAGAAATTTTCAAGCATAGATTAACAATTTTAATTTGAGCTGTTCCATCAAAGAAAATACCCAAATAAGACCAAAATAATTTATATTGCATTTGCATACATAACTATTTGTTATTTTATCAAACATAGATACCATAGAAATTGTAAAATCATTTTTCATAAAACACCTGATGATTGATTAGAATATTTTCCAATACATAAGTGCATAAATATAAATAACTTTTTATTTTAAAATTCTCTAATTATGTAGACTAGTAGGTATTAAAGGAACATAATAAATTAGTATGTTTTGTTTTAATGAGCAATAAAATATATCAATAACTTCATCGTTTTATATTTAATAAGGTGTTTTATAACTTTAAATAAAATGTTTCACCACATTCATGTTATGCTCATAGGTCAACATGCAACATATTATAGGTACATAAATTAATAGTATAACAAATTTAATGATATAAAATAACTATAAACAGGTCACTTCAATTTAAGCGAGAATTTAAACAAATATACATTTAATAATGAAATCAATAGTGTGTAAATATGAAATTATTAATATAAAATATTAATGATAATGATAAATGCAATTATGAAACACTCGGGAAAACACTTAAAATATACAGAGAGAAAAAATTAATACCGTTTTCTAGTGACTAAAAAAAAAAAAAAGCCGGACATACTTCGCAAGACGGGTGGTATTCTCTTGACGGGCGTATTAAATTTTAAAGAAACGATAAATCATTTCTTCAGTAAAACGATTCTGAACAAAGGAAATTAATAATAATAAAAAAAAAAAAAAAATATTTTAAAAAATTTCCAAAATTTTTTTTAACAT
>JAIPRM010002595.1:16456-29732 GCA_025469315.1 Stegophylla sp. TES_Ste_2020
CTCTAAAGTACAATCTAGAGGCGAATCCGGTTTCAAAAAGTTATTGATCGAAACTTTTGGACAAGTATTTCTATACGAAAAGTTGTACACAGAAAAAATAAAAAATAAACATCATTGTAAAAACACTAGCTTCTTCACTTCATTCAGAATCTAAAACCTAAGAAAAAACTATCCAGTTTATATTCTTCTACATTTTTGTGCTTACTTTATGATTTACTAACATAATAATAATATGTTCTATAAAATCAATATCTAATATGAATTATACAAAAAACAGAAACATTTATTTAAAATCAGGTGATGTTTAGTGCACCTAGAGAATATAGATGCTGGGAATTATTACTAATATCTTGCTTTTTAACGCATTTACGGATTTCTCAGGACTTAGGTAATGCATTAAATTATTTATTACTAATTAGTGGAAACATATAAGATTAACTTACACCTACCTCATTAGACAATCTAACACGATAATTTAAATGAGTATAAACCCAATATAAATACATAGTTTAAGTAATTCAAAACTTAAAACCTCAATAACTAATTTATTCATTAAATTATACATGATATTAATATAATATATTAATGTTTATCTAATAAATAATAGTATTACTAAAACGTATTATAAAGTCAAAGAAAGGAAATAATTTATTATAATATTAATAATGTTTAGATTGACAAAACGGATTAAAACTTATTAAACTAAAATTTGCACTGGCTAAAACTATCATATTTATTATTAACAAGGTGCAAAGGTACTGAACACCAAGAAATAGTTTATAAATACTACAACAAAATATATTTAAAATTATTTTATACAGGGAAACTACATGGAAACTTAATACCTAATTAACATATTAATGTATTAATGTCAACTAATATAACGTTACTAAAAATAAAACGTGTTAAAGTGTTTTAAAATCCTTTGAGTTTTATACATTTTGAAACTTAAAGACATACCTTCTATATTATACTGACGTAACTGTATAGTCAGTGCCAAAACCGTTAATACGAGTATAACGTAATAAATAATGACAATAATAATAATAATAATAATAATAATATTCATTAGTTGTACATATATTATAATAGGTTGTAGATAGGTACTCAGCAAACTTTTTATTCGAATTTCATTATTTCATGATTTTTACGGATTTTTAATAAAATTAATATTCTCATATTTATCATAAAATAATCACGGAAATCATCATCAACAGTAAATTAACAGTAAATCATTTAGAACCTTAATATAAATAGTAGAATTTTTCAGTAAAAAAATATTTCTGCCGGAAAAAAATTTTAAATTGTTAATGTGATTTTCGTAATATTACCCACGCGAAAATTTTCAGTTTCATATAAATTATAACTTTAAACAATAAAAAAGAAAAATGGCTGCCGATTTTTGAGATTTTTTCATTACTTTTGGATATATTATACGAATATAATGAAGTCTATATATAGATATAGATACTTATGTTTAAATACAATTTTTTTATTGTTGATTTTACGAGCTGAAAATTTAACACACACACATATATTTAATGTGATGCATTTTAAGTTTGTAATATTAAGAAAAATTATAATGGACAAAATTTTAAAAAACGAGATATTTTCAAAGTTCTAAATTTGTTCCAAGTGGTCAAATTTTTTTGAAAATGTTATCAGTCTGTATTATATAAAATTGTTGATAATGGGTGAACATTTAAAGTTTCTAATACGATTAATTTTGGAATTACGATCAAACTCGCGATCAAATTACTAAAATCAATTTCATGATAAATACGCCATTCTTTTAACGTTTTTTTTTTTAGTCATTTAAGTTTGACAAAGCTATTGACAGTTTAAAAACTTATCTTTGAAGTATCATGTAGACAAAATTCCTTAACGAAAACACGTGCCTACACATACTACTGTTTCGAGTAGAAAATATATTTAGAGAAAAATAAAAAATAAACAACACTGTAAAACCACCAGCTTCATTCAAAATCAAAACTAAATTCACAACTAAAAATATACTATTTTTCAAATGTCAAGAACATATTATTATTCCTATCAAGGTTTATACATCATAAATTATACATCATACAGGAAGACAAAGTGACTACCTCGATGATTACCTATTCGAGCATCTTGCTAAATGAAAAATGTATTGAAAACGTGAAAACAAAATCGGTCATGCCACAAAAACTACCAGTATTCGACTTCCATGATATAGGTGGTCAAGGCCAAATCATTTATACGGGTCAAACACATGGCAAAGAGCAAAGGAGAACCAATCATTGTGCATTATGTCCCAATAAAAACGATTGTTAATAACTTTAACCAGTTCTGATGGATAACTTGGAATGCCGCAACACTAGAACAAGGAATAAGTAGAATCAGAACTTGTTTTTTTTTCGATCTACAAAATCAAAACTGGGTCGAATCTTGGCGGGAAATGAGAATAATTAGAGAGCATCATATTTCTTATAACGTAGCTTAGCAAAGAATTTTCTTAGTTAACTCTAGGTTTGCTTTTTTTTTTTTTGCAAATTTGTAATTTTTAATACCCCATAAGTAGGTAAGTAAACAAATTACCTATAAACCACTTTCTAGATTCACTTACCTATGTACTAATAAAATATCAAAACATTTTAAACTGCCAGTATTTTGGATTCTGAGAGGAGCGAAAAAGCTAATATAAGTTATGACTTTACAATGATGTTTATTTCCCGCCCCCCTTTTGGAAACACTTTGTCGTATACAAATACTTGTCCAAAAGTTTTGAACAGTAACTTTTTAGATCAGAAATGACACTCAGATGGTACTTTAGAGAGGTCATATTTCCAAATTCTTAATAGGTACTTTCTCTAAGCGTAAAGAAAAACTACCAAACAATTGATAAAATAGGTAAAATATGCCATAACCGATACTTTTATAAACTAGAATTTTGTTTTTAACATAACTTCCCTGACGACCTCACCCATATGTCTAATAGACTTGAAAAAATCTTGAAAATTGTAAGTCAATTTTTTTATTTTATAAGTAATTGATCTAAGTTAGAATTTTGAAGGAATACGTTAGTTTTCATAAAATAGCACACTTAAATGACTATAAAAGAAAATTGATTTGGCCGATCTGTATGAAACTTGGTAATTTGGTTCAATGGTACCTAGATACATACCTATCGAATACTTTAACACAATAACATTTTTACGTACAAATAATTAATCTTTAGGTATATAAGAGTTTGATAGAAAAAAAAATAAGAAAAAGTACCGACAAATACCTATTATGGTATCTACTACCCGAATTACTATCCAAGTATATTTCTTGTTTACGGTACAACCAAAATGTTGATAGTGATTTTTCATTATATTATGTATTTTTTGACACTGAGAACCATGATGCAAATTAAAATCTGATCTAATAAATAGTTTTCAAATTATTCAATTTTAAAAATTCAGTATTTGAGGGTTATTATGTTAATACATATTATTTTACCTGAACTGAATTTAACATTAATAATCTAATGAAGTAGTCCTTACCGTGTAATGTAAACTGTAATGGGTTTGAACCCTATCTGGGAAACCAATTTTTTTGCACTTTTTTCAACCGTTACTGACCATAGGCGACACGGTATACATTAGTACTACTTATATTATACCTAATTAATGTTGATTTTCAATATTAGTGTCGCTTTATTATTTTATTATGATGTTAATATTTTATTGTAATTTAAAATTATTTATGGAATATTTATTAGGTGTATTTTCTATTTTCTAACAATTGCTAAACATATATACTGAATATACCTAATACCTACTGAAATTGTTATTGTATATTACCTAGTTGAAGCTCCATTCAGAATTAGTTTTATTGAAGAAATATGGTTCATAGTTTCTTAAAAATTTAACACACCCACCCGTCGACTTTTTGAATTTCATATACACAAAATTAAAACTAATACTAGTATTTTACTGTATAACCTTGTTAAAATACTATAATATAATCACTGTAATCTAATAGAAATAACACTGAATGAAAATTCAATAGGTAGGTAATAGAAAAATTAACATACATAGGAACCTACTTGTGAAGTTTTTAAATAGTTTAAACCAAATCAATATAAAAAGGTTATGAAAATCAGTGATCATAGGAGTTCGAATACGAGTTATAGGGAAATTTTAATGAGAAAATCAGACTGAATTAATCACATTATGTACCTAACTAAATATCTAAATTAATTTCATTGAGTTTTTGAAGAGTACCTACAATGAAATACATTTTTTACTACCTACATATCTTAGTAGGTACAGGGGTAGGTACATTATTCTAATAACAAATTTTAGAATAAATTCATTAGGTAAAATATTTTGACTCAAAATGATAAAATTAAAGCAAATAACTACCTACTTACAAAAATTACTAATTGAGACATTCTCCGAACAAAGGGCTTATTGATAGATAGGCTCTTTTTCCGGAGATTGTTTTAAATTAACCACCATATTGTAATTTATCCATCATGAAAATTTTGTTTTGTTGTGACCATACTAAACAAAGTTCTGATAAAAATATTATTGGCATATAATCAACATTCTGGGTGATTGATTTATCTTTTTCTCAAAGCCACTATTTCGTAGATAGGTCCTTTATCCGGAAAGCTCCTCTATTATAAGATACCTACCCATAAAAAATGAAAATAAAAATTAGATAACACTTCAAGACATCACCTATTACCTACCTAACTTTCTTAATGTCATAACTTAACCTATGAAATACAAATATTGAAATAAATAATATGTAGGTATCTATCTATATTATTAGAGGTAATAAAATGGTAGGTTTTTAGAAAATTATTATTTTAACTATGAAACTGAAACCGTTTATTAGCTACCTAATAGAATTTTTTGCACTAAACAAGCATAATAACGCATAATAATGTATAGGTACATTTTATAATATAATATATAGATATAGATATACATAGATATAGTAGTTACACACATAAAGAGTTTTTAAAATGACATTATAGATACCTATAAATAAAATCATATATTTTTATGAAAAATATATAGGTAAATTAAATCAAAATTACCTAGGTACCTACCCAAGATATTATGTTTTGTTTTTCTTGCCACTCAATAATACAATATTTAACTTTATTCTGAATAGATTAATTTGATACATTTTTACCAGTAGAAAGAAATTTTCAAGTTTTTAATACCTAATATTAGAACTCGACAACTTTGACATCTATACTTCATTAATATAGGTATGTAACACATAAGTACCTGTTGTTGCTGAATTTAAATCAGTTAACACATATTTAGGTATATTATAAGTACTTAAGTCAGGACTAACATATTTAAGTAATAATCCAAGTTATTAATTCAGTAATCATCTTTTACAACTACTTTCAGATTGATGAAACCTATTAAACATTTTAATAAAAATAAAAATTATATATAAAATGTTTAAATTGTATTTTTCTGTACATAAGAGCAACTAAATAAATACACTCAACATTAGGCATGTCAAATTCCACGGGCCGTGGTCTCTAGATTCATTTCAAATAAAGCACAAAGAAAAAGCCCTGACTGAGTTCAAGAGATTATATACTCAAGTAAATTTTATGATTTTTTGTTGAAAAAAAGAAAAAAAAGGTCATTAAGATTTTTGCTGACCACATAAGTAGAATCTTCTTCAAATATTTTGGCCCATTTAATACTTTGAGTGAGCTAATGACTACCACAGTCCAGGCCTTATTTGTATAATGAAAAAAATAAAAAATAAAAATACTTTGAGTTTGACATGTTTGTCCTACATAAGTAGTAGGTAATATATTTTAGTTATCTAGTAGCATTTTGCTCATTTAAGTAAAAATTAGATTAAGTACCTACCTAAATAATTTGACATTGGCCTTTTAAATAAATTAAAAAACATATAGGTAGGTACCTATAATTTTGTAATAATTTCAGAAATATAATATTATCAAAAAGTAAACAAATTGCTGGACAAATTGGTTCCTTAAACTATGATAATGGTTTTATGATGTAGGTGTTGGTTGATGTAGGTAGTGTTTATTAATTGAATGCAACAATGTAAATATAAAATCCAGAGTAAGGTAGAATACCAAATAAACTTAATAAATCCCTACATGATGACAAACAATACCTAAATATGAAAATCACTTAAAATAAACACAAAGAGAATTTATCATTCAGATTGTTATAACAATAGATAGGTAAATTTTTATTACCTATTTAGCATATTTAAAGTAGGGGCCTAATTCAATTAGAATCCACGCCAAACAAACACCAACTTGTTAAAAGTATATTACAATTTGATTTAAAAAAATGTTATACTAAGAAAAGACGAACTATTAATTAGGTAGATCAGAGTTTTAATACATTAAGTTGATGTTTATTACTGAGCATCGATTTTAAGATTTCTTATAAATAATTGAAACGTTGGTTAAATCAAAATTCGGTATAGCCAACGTTTTAATCCTTTATAGTAATTTAATGACTTCAGTGTAAGGTACCATTTATAGAGGGCAAATAAATAAAATTAATATGCAAAACAATAATGTTATTAGAACCAGTATAGGAATTATTGATTCAATGCAGTAGTTCACCCAACATGACTTATGAAAAAATAATATATAAACAAAAATGAGACAGCCACTCGAAACGATAACTGCATAATATGGTAATTTATAACATAGAGATAACCCAACTAGACGCGAAGACTGTAACTGGAAAACAATAAAACATTTAAAAATCAAACGTTGAGGACAAGTGTAATAATTAGCGGCTATTTTCGTATAATATTATGTTTTGTTGCGCACACATTGTGCATAAGCGAATTCGTTTGTTCTTGGCAGCGGGCTAAGCGGTTATTTCGATACAAAATTAAATTACCGAATTAGTATTGAATAGTGAGTATCTAAGTATGTGCAATGTGTTTTATCGATATCATCGTATCTAAATAAACAAAATATGATTCGATTACAGGCCATAAGGCAATGGACGTTTTGTTGTTACCTGCCTAACAAACGTAGTAAATGGTAGGTACTGTTTAGGGGGAATATTTGAAAACAAGGAATTTTGATCTCCTTGCCACTAAATTTTGGACAGGGGCGGAGGGAGTATAGCTGAACAAAATAACGAGAAATAATAGCTTCAACGTGCAATTTTCCACAACGATGTTACCGAATAACGTGCCTGGGGGGGCAGCCGCGTCCACGGTCCACGAGTGTCACACAATCGTTTTGAACGTAAAAAAAAAAAAAAATGCTTTCTGCTCGTGTTAGACAGACAGTAGATACGTACCGAAACGAATTTATCGGTGGCGTGTTGAACGTGTGGGCACGCAGATTCCACGCCGAAATCGAAATATTATTTTTTGCTCCTTCAGCGGAGACACCGGATTTCACTGCTGCACCATCCTCTCGGCGCAGAAAACCGCGTTTGCTGCGCGTTATCGATTGACACGCGCGCGTCGTCGAGGGGGAGCGTGCGAAAAAAAAAATAAACAAAAATAATAATAATAATAATAATAATAACAACAACAACAAATACAAGGAAATCCCGAGCGGAGCGCGAGGCAAACACTACTAATCAACGACAACGACGCACTGACAGAGTGCGGACGCGACTTCGCAAGACTGCGGTGGTCCGGCGACGGCGCGGCAACGAGCGACACAGTGTGAGTGCGTTTTTGTGCCGCTCCTGTGCGTGCGTGCGTGCGATGGTCCCCGGCGGCGGCGGCTGCAGTAGCGAACGACGTGATCGCCATCTCTCGGCCCAGCATCGAGATGTTTCCGCCGAGACGTCAGCAGCTGCAGCTGCTGCTGCTGCCCGACACGCTGAAATAATAATAATAATATTATTACCTATTATTTATTATTATTAAAAAAATATCAAAACAAAACAGTGGCGAGTGCAGGCACCGATAACTAACGTAGATCGGTTCGACGCGAATCGTTTTTAAAAAAAATTGGGTTAACTCGATTGGGGGACGTGTTCGATTTACACGTTTTTTTTTACACGTTCTACGCTGAACCGTGTAGCTTTTTGCCTAAATGATTTAGTAGGGCTCGAAAGTTATTGGCACTAAAAAGCTTCAAAAATTAATTACGTTATTGCAGTAAAAAATACACAAAATCGCACTTAAAATTACTATTAAACTGTTTTTTTTTCTGTCTTCATTTTCAGAAACCTGTAAATAATTTTATCAAATTTATGAAATTTTGAAAAATGTCCCTGTCTTAAAAATGATTGTACTGCACGATAAAAGATTTTCAAGTGGTTTTTTATCTTATTACTATAAGTTATTAATTAAATAATTTATATATAATACAATTTTATAAAATATTTATTTTTTCCATAATATATTCCAACGAATTATAATTAACTGGGGAAGAAATAGTATATTCGGAGCTTCATTTTTAAAAAACAATGCACAAGCCTGACATACCTGACATATATTCTCTCTCGAAAGCGAAGAATGTCCATGATGCGAAGTATGTACTAAGTATGTACCTAATTTAATTTTCTAATCGACACAAAGCCTCAACATGTCGTATTCACGTGACGCAGGAAATTTGAAAAACTAAAAAAGAAATTTCTTTAATTGCAGTTTAAATTGTGTTTATGGTTTAAAATTGATTTGAAAAATTATAACAATTATTTATTAATAATGCGGAAATAAGAACAATTTTATTAAACCGTATTGAGGTATTGTCACTAAGCATATTGTAAAGAAAATGTTATTAGTTGTGATAAATCGTTACTACATTATAATATAATATACACAGTAAATATTGGGAATGCTTTCATACATTGTGTTTGGTATCACAGGTGTTCTAGGGTGCTTAGTATCCCTTTGATAATTAAAAAAACTTTAAAAAGAATAGATTTACTAAGTATAATGCACTCGTTATACATAAAAAAAAAAAATGTTTTCGACTTTCAAAAACACTACTCGACATATTTTTCTAATTCGTTCCTGTCCTAAGCCATTTACTTTTAACTTATTAGTTATTATTATTAATTATATAATATTTAACGCTTTAACTGCTCCAAGCTTATGTAGAAATGTGCAGTAAGAAAATAATTACTATCATAAAGTTATAACAATATATAGTTGCATATTTGTATAGATAAAAAAACACGTAGGTGTTAGAAAGTACGTTTTTTATATCAATATCGATTAGCGATCGCTTGTCAGTTAACTAGCTGTCAACCATTATTTACGAATACAGTGAATGTAAAACAAATTATGGTTAGATCTCAAAAATGCTATCTGTATTATTATTAAAATATTTAATTTTAGACATTTACTTAATATAATATCTTATGATTCATGTTATGCACATTACAAAAATTTTTTAAATAAATAGAAGTGCGTGATGCAATTATGATAAATTGTGACAATACCGTGTAACTAGAGATTATCTATTGAAAATAATGATTTGAAAATAATGTGTATTAAACAGTTAAGTTGTTTAAATTAATGGCATTGTTTTATAAACAATGATATTTGTTTAAATAATAATAAATGTTACAGGCAAATTAGGAAATAAAAACCCGGATCTCTGGAAAATTAAATTTGTGTATACGAGCACGTAGAAAATTTTGTAATAAAGTATGTTTTTCTTAAAAAATTATTGTGTGATACATATTATGCCGGATCATTTAATGTCAGAGCACAAATGTATACAATGTATTACAATGTGTACTATACAGTATACACTATATATTTATCGTAATAATCTTGATAATTTTGATACATTCCCTAATCTAAAATTTTGGACCCACGTTAGGGGGAATAGGGGTCAACCTCCTCCTGGCCCTTTCTCCCGAAATAACAGTAAAGCCGAAAAGTATATACTTTCATATTATTTGAAAAATACCGATGGAATAAAAATGGGTGTGAAAATATATTGTTCGACAATTATGAATTTTGGATTAAGTATATCAAATAATAAAATAACAGACAAGTCTCGATCGGCCCCCTTTATCTGTGATGATAAGACGCTAAGGTAGTGGCACAAATTATCGAGCAATAATCTGTCGACTATGGTAAATGATACCCCGAAATTGATGTTTCCTCCCCAAATTGCACTTTTACTTTCACTAAGTATAGTATGTATTCATTTTACCAGGACATTTGGACATTCGGCCGATAGATATTAGGCCGACATGACGAAAAGCCGACAACAAATTAAATAGAAATAATCAATTCGATAACATTTTAAGAAATTTATTTTATGAGATAAAACTAGTCCGCTGTATTATCTTTTATGTGTGGTTTTAACATATTATTATCATATCGATTATCGAAAAAAAAATTTCTCCATGTCACACACACAAATCGATTATCAAGCCGAAATGTTCTCACGTTACACAGCAAGCCGGGAGTTGGTATCGATTTGAATCGAGCACGAAGCGAATGGAGCTGCGGAGCAAAGTGACGCTCAATGTCATAATATTCTTATATTTTTTTGGTGCACAATCGTGTTTCGCAAATTGTTGTTTGAAATAGCTTTATCTAATAGGTATTCAATTACTTAGTTTTAAATTACCGGCTTTTAAAAATCGTCTGAAACAGCACGAGTCAGAGCACGTAACCAAATATATTATTATTAAAATTATGAATAAAGATAATAAAGTATTATCATAATCAAGATAGTGTCTCTTAATTCACGGTAAAATGTACCTATTTCAACATAAAATTAGTTAGTCGGCCAAATGTCTGTCGGCCCTCTTATACCACACCCATTTTACCTCTATGCAGCTTATAGCTTAATTATTCCTAATAAAAGATAGGAATCACATCATAAAGTTTATATTATTATTTTTAAGTGCATAATACACGCATACTTTAAATATTTTGTTGATTAATATTATAAATTGTCCTGATTCGCTCCAAATTGGAAAAAAACGATAGTTTTCATATGAAAGTAACATTGCATGAAATGTGAAGAATTGATGTTTATTTAAATATAAAAAAAATACGGATTTGTGAAATAATTAAATTTTTATTGAATCACGAAAGACTTTGATTATAAATTTTGTAAAATAGTGATTCAGAATAGACGTGAATATTGAATCACTTTAAGTTTTAATCGTAGATTAATATCACTGTATTCAAATTATACAACGTGAAAAAAAAAATCAAAATATTAATCAAATTAAAAAAAAATTAATTTAATTTGGTTCATGATATGATCTAACACGATCATAGTTATTGTGATGCAAATTATTAGCTTTGTATATTTTACTTGCAATTTCCTATATTGATATTAGAGCAATCACTCATTCAGATTAATAATGAAAAAATGTAATAAACAAGTTTTCGCCCTCTGTTTATAATAATAGGTGATATATTGTAATTATTATTATGTAATGTTACTGAATAAGTAATTTGTGATTTTTATTCGGGTGTTACGCCCCAGTTGTGAAATAGCCCATTTCATGTATGAGCATTATTTTACTCAGTTCATGAAATGGACTGTCGATGCGGTCATTTTATAAACTGTGAAAATTTTTACCATTTTTTGCATATTTCATGAAGTGGACATACTAAAAATCAGCTCAGTTCATGAATTCGACAAAAAATATATATGTATTGATAAATGGATAATATGGACACGATTATGAACATATTAATTATATATTGTTAGACACGATTATCTTCTAATATCTCGGTGCATCGTTCTCCCTACGTGTGATAACAACGAATAAAATTTATTACACACAATTATTGTATATTAAATGAAACTCCGCTCAGAATCGTTCACACCTAACACACCAGTCAAGTGTATCACACCCGAGGTGAGAAAAACACTCCAAGGTACATACGCTCTTTTTTTTAAATGTACCTTCATAGTATTATATTGAACACAGTATTATTTTTAAAATTATTGTTTTAATTTATTTTCTACGCATCATTAACATATATGGCAGTTTTTAATAAAAACATTGATTTTTTTTTTTTTTTTTAGTTTGATTAAATGTGTAAATATTCGAATGATAAGTTTTCATTAGTAGGTGATTTATAATCTTACTAAAGTTAAGTGGGTCATAGTCAATAATAAAATTGCTCCTAATTTATTAAGTAACAACTCATATGAATCTAATATTTTAGCTAGTTTATCTTTTATTAATTTAATGTATAATCGCGCTGGTTCACTACTAGATCTTGTTTTCTCAAATGTTTACTATGTAAAACGTTGCTTCGGAAAATAATTCACTTGTACCTTTAGACTATATGTATCGCCCAGCGTTTAAAATTATATTTCCTATTAAGTCTGTACGAAATTTATCATATAATGAGGAGATTTACGATTTTGTAAATTGTGATAATGGTGGTATTAGATAATGCTTGGCTTCAATCGATTGGAATGGCACATTTAAAAATTTAAGTATAAACAAAGCGGTTGATATGGCAAATTGTTTGATATAATAAATGCTCTTTGTCAAAAAAAATGTTTACTCACATCAGTCACATCTAATATTAATATCCTGCATTGTTTGGCAAAAAGTTAAAACAGTTAATTTTCTCAAAAAAAAAGTTGTATTATTAAATAGTAGCGCCACTATTATTTACTTTATATGTAAATGATGTTAAATTTAAAATTCACATATTATGTTACTCTTTGATGATGACATGAAAATATTTCTTATCATTAAATCTTCAACCGATAGTGAACCGATACTTCAAGATCATCTAAATCACCATAGTCGTTGGTGTACCTTAAGTAATTTATCTTTAAACATTGGAAAATATCAAATTATGACATTTTCGCACATCATACTTCGCACCACGGATATTCTTCGCTTTTCGGGTCAGATACTCTTGGTAAGTGTGTTGAAAATGACGACCATTATTGATCTTTACATTATTAATTTCTTTCGTTCAGAATCGTCTTATCAAAAAAAATGATTTATCGTTTCTTTGAAATTCCACAAACCCACCAAGAGTATCTGACCACCCGAAGAGTGAAGAATATCCGTGGTGCTAAGTATGTTCAGCTAAGAATAGAAGTCTATACTCTACTTTGTTTTAATTTACTTTTTTTATTATTATTATTATTTTAGATTCTGAATGAAGTGAAGAAGCTAATGTTTTTACAATGATGTTTATTATTTTTTTTTTTTATTTATTTATTTATTTTTTTTCTGTGTACAACTTTTCGTATAGAAATACTTGTCCAAAAGTTTCGATCAATAACTTTTTGAAACTGGATTTGCCTCTAGATTGTTCTTTAGAGAGGTCATTTTTT
>JAIPRM010002596.1:0-29730 GCA_025469315.1 Stegophylla sp. TES_Ste_2020
GCTACGATTGTCGGAAAATTGGTACGGTCGTTAAAAACCAGGGTTTCTTAAACTATTAAAAAAAAAAAAAAAAACATAATTAACAATACACATTAGATAAGTAACTACAGTAACTGCACGGAATAGTAGGGAAGTAATCTACATTAATCTACAGTAAATAATGACAATGTCGATGACAAAGGATAAAGATATTGTATGGGTTTCATACGACTCTAGTGCAACTGCAACGTCCAACTTCAATATACCAACTGCACGAAACTATTACCACCGGTTACGCAAATAAAGAAATTACAATGGACATTTTTTTAAATACCATAGGAGGGACTCTATTGTAACTATAATTAATTATTGTAAACATATATTTAAATTAATTTCGTACACATTTTTTGAACCACTGAAAATAAAATATTTCATAGTACCAATATTCCGCTTATTTTATTTCTTTTGTTCAAAATTCAATAACCCTACTAATTTTCCGTTTACCGGTTTAACCGTGAACCGAACTTTTGTGTAAATATTGCACTGTATTCTCCATAAATAATGATCAAGAATGAATGATCTAGTGATGTATTAAAAGAAAAAAATTCTGTCAGCACTAAACGGACATCAATTGGACGCGTTTTTAGCGTCTAATATGCGAAGTACGATTTGCGAATGTGTAGGGAATGTTATGAGATCATAAACTCCTACCCCTCCCTCCAGAATATATTTTTTTTAGTAAATATTAATTGTAATTAAGCGAATCGATATTATAGATTCTTAGTTGAGCGAAAAACCTAGTGATTTTACAATGATGTTTATTTATTTATTTTTTAATGTGTACACGTTTGGTATAGAAATACCAGTCGAAAAGTTTCGAATAGTAACAATCTGAATCACAATTGCATATTAGATGGTAGTTGCAAGAGGTAATTTTTCAAAATTCTCAATAGTTTTCTTGAAATTCGGATAAAACTACACACAATTTGACAAAAAAAAAAACACTTGGAAACTAGTTTTGTTTAATTCAAACTTTATGAAAATTTAAATTTAGATAGATAATAATATGAAAAGTACTGAGGTGTAAAATTTTTTTAAAAATTGTGAAAAAAACTTGGAAATCGAATTTAATTAATGAAATATGTTCCTTATTAATAGTATGACGTAAACATGTACACAAAATAACAGCTGACAATATTGCCGAACAAAAAATTTAACACTATGTACAAAAAAGTTTGCACTTGAATCAAGTGGTTCAATTCCACATTATCGGCTGCAACGATTGTTTGATCAAGTGATCGAAACAAATATTTTGTGCGGGCTGGTTTAAATTTTATGTCTTTACACTGTTTTCGCTCTCTTATATTTTGTACAGTATAAAAATTAAATTATTATTTTTCATTATCTCGCTATTTATGATAATATAGCAGTTTGCAACGTTTTTACTGTCTACATATTTTCAAAAAATTTTGGGAATATTCAAAATACTTCCTTATACGCTCATGTAACACATATACATTTTGCGATGTCCAGTAAGTATTCAATAACAATAAGTTATTATAGTAATATTAATAGTAATATTTAATTAGAATACCTGCAAAAAACGAATTGTATACTACAGAATTAGAAACATCTATTTAGTTATTTAATTATTTTAATTGAATAAAAAATATTGTTGTATTATACAATGATGTTTATTTAATTTTTTTCCCTTTCTGTAAACACACTTTTTCTCATAGGAAAAATTATCCAAAAGTTTCGATCAGTAGATCTCAATAGATCATCTAAATCACGCACACACAGTACTTTAGAGAGGTCATTTTTCAAATTTTTCATAATAAATCCATTGGAAACCGATGATTTTTTTTCCGGTACTCTTATTAATAGTCATTTTAGATTTTCATTGGTTTGGAGAAGTCATAGTTGCAATGTATAGTGATAGTTTTTTATTTATTTTTTAGATTCTGAACAAAGCTAGTGTTTTTACAATGATGTTTATATTTTTTTTCTGTGTACAACTTTTTGTATGGAAATACTTGTCCAAAAGTTTCAATCAGTAACTTTTTGAAACCGCATTTGCCTCTAGTTTGTACTTTAAACAGGTTATTTTTTGAATTTCTCAATTCTTCAACTTTTTTTTTGAAAAAAACTAATCAAAATTTGACAAAAAAGACTAGGAAACCATCATGTTTTGACCCGAACTCTATAAAAATTTAAACATAGTAAGACAATAATATGAAAAACATTTTGACGCAAGAAAATTGTGAAAATGTGAAAAAAAAAATTTGAATATTTTTTAAAAATGTTTTTCTTATTTTATTGTTTTCCTATATATATATATTAGATAAAAAGAGTAAAGTTAAGTAAAGTATAGACAAGAAAGCTGGACATACTTCGCACCAGGGATATTCTTCACTCTTCGGGTCAGATATTCTTGGTGAGTGTGTTGAAAGTGACGAATATTATTATATTATTAACTTCTTTCGTTTAGAATCGTCTTATTGAAGAAATGATTTATCGTTTTTTCTTTTTTTTTTTTCAATCATACACACTCTTCAAGAGTATCTGACCCGCTCGGAGCGAAGAATATCCGTGGTGCGAAGTATGTCTGGTTTTTTTTCAATGCTCGTTGATAAAATTTCCATAAATATGATTTAAGGGGGTGACCAGACACCCAAAACAACCCCCCTTGGTCGCGTCACTGTCTATAGGTTTCGCTCGGAAATCAAAAATAAACCTTTTTTCACACGTTTGATCGTTATTGTTTGTTCACAGGTGTCGGAGGCACGATTGGAGGTTGAAAAAAGCCGACAACGTTGTTTTGTGTATAAAACATTCGTAACGACGAAAAACAGTACAAGTGAATATTATGCAAAATATTTTCAAGTCATGTCGAATCATACTACGGTTTTCGTTTTGTGTCTGCTGCAGACGACCGCGTGGCGAACAGTCGCTGACGCGGACACGGTGACGACGGTCGTGAACTACGGACAGATGGAAACTTTGGTGAAAAACACGAGGTCGGTGTTGGTGCACGGCGAGAGAATAAACCTGGACGAATGGTTGTCGGAAGTCCGTGGCCACGACGGCGGCGGCGGCGGCGGCGGCGGCGGCCGAGCCAGAGGCGACGATTTGAAATCGATAATAATGTACACGTTCGTGAAATGCGAATGCGCGTATTCCGTGAAAAATTACGTGGGATCCATTTTCCGTTCCCGGTCCCGTCTGTGGTTGCGCAGCCCGAAGGCCGCCATCCCGGCGTTGGCGATGCTCAACGTGGAAATAAAACGAGCGTTGACCGAACTGTTCGTGATCAGCGCGGCGCACCCGAACGTCAAATCGGCCGAACCTTATTTTCTGAAAACGTTGTTGGCCGCCAGTTTTTACATCGACACTTTTCTCGTTCCGTTCGCGACCGAACGGGCCCCCCGTGTGGCGGACGAGACGACTACGGTGCAAAACATGGAACGCGTCCTGTTGCAAATCGTCAATCTCACCAGACAATACGCGGTGGAAAACTGTAATCACGGACTGGCGACCACCGACGACGAGGATAACGACGACGACGACGACGGACGAAATTTGAATGAACAGTCGAACGATTTTCGCGGTTTTCTCGATAAAATCACGAAAACCACCGTCACCGCGGGCAACAAGACGACGATCAGACGTTACTCGCCGGTCCACGTGGGCGGGGTGAAATTTCAAAACTGCATGCAGGGCCCGTCGTTTCCGTCCGATGTCAACGTGTTCGGATTGTGCGAGATATTGCGGAAATCTCGCGTCCAGTCGACGACGACGGTAGCCGAGGACACGGCGGCGGCGGTGTTCGTTAACGAATTGTTTAGGCGAGTCGAATGCTCGTCGTATAACGCGGTCGAATCCGTGTACGAATATTGTTTCGTCGTGTACAAAGTCATATTGAAATACACGTATCGGGCGACAATCGCGCTCTGGAATCGGCACGACGGCACCGGATCGCAGACCGTGGACGTGGTGGACCGGTGCGAACGACTGATCTCCACCCTACGGTCGATGCACTGTCCGACGGAGTTCGTAGATCATTTTCGATTGGTGTTGCTCGTGGAACGTTACAGAAACGATGACGGTTCGATGTTCGCCCGCCTACGAGAGGCGGCCAAACGAATTGTCGCCAGTAAGGCGGACGGGATCGATGACGTCACCCTGCCCGAACTCGAAACCGCACTGACGTTGTTCGACTTGACCGACGCCGTTCTGTGCCGCGAGCTCGAAAAATTTTGGTGGGCGTTCAATTTACTGTACGAAGAGTCGGAAAAAAAATCACACTTAGTGTACGATAATGCCACGTTGGATTTGTTCGCCGAGACTTCCGAAAAAGAAACTCTGGCCGAATGCTACACTCTGATCGAATTCTATCGCCAATGTTCGGGCATCGAATTTATGATTAAACGTTGTCTACGTCGTCCGAGCGATACGGAAGAGAATAATTTCTCGTCCCGTATCGTCGTTTGTTTGTCCGACGTCCGTCAACGCGGTTTAATTAAACTGTACAACCATTTACTGAGAAAACTGGAAGAGTTCTACGGAATCGAATTCGAAGACTTACGGGTCGAACGCGACCTGAGAAATATCTATTTTTCTGCGATTATAAGTTTGGAAAACGAATTGTCGAGTGTCGATAATAAACACACTGATCGATCTGAAACGGTCGAATTAATAACTGGAAAACTGCAAAAATGGAAACTCATGGTAATCGGCATTATGAATATTCTCGACAACTATCAGTTGCGAAAGTGTCGGAATTTAAAGGTTCCCGACATGGTGGTGCGGGTCGACAACGATAAAGACACCGAAAACGAGATTTTCACAACCGATGAAAACGGAATACTCTCCGGAAATTTGTACAGCCTTTATATTGCGTATTTTACCGGAGAGTATCATTTGATAGAATTAAACACACTGGGAACGCGAATACATTTCGATTGGCACGGAGAAGTGAAAAATATGAGCGAAATACATTCGGACGTTTCGGAAAACATGTTCGACGTACACGACGTCGTTGACTACCTGCGGGTTTATTTGAAATGGACGATTTATTTGTTCCATTCGACGTGGTTTGCCATCTTTGAAAACCAAATCACTCAAAGCACAAACGAAGACGACAGAGCATCGATTTATGCTACAGCGTTTGCGTGTTTAGACAAATTTAACGCGATCCGATTCCCAGCGCAGTTTGGAAAATATGCAGATTATTGTGAATCGAAAATGTATTTGTATAAAATTATTGTAAATGAATACAAAGTGGAAAGCGAAAGAGTAAACAGAGTAAAAACAGAAATAAGAAGTTCATTGAACCAACTGCTTGGAGTCGTTAATGAAAATCCTATAGAAATCACTGATGTTGAATACTTCTTGTCCATCATTGATCACAACGATTTGTACGATTTCAAAGTATATTCTATTTTATTAGAGATCATTGAAGATCGTTTGCTTGAAATTAACAAAACATTTGAATTTGTATAACCGTTTTATTTAATTAAGAATTTCGGGTAATTTTTCAGTAGCATAAAAATACACCAGATTATTCAGATTTTTTTAACATTTAGTTTTCAAAATTCAATATTATATTAAATTATTTTTTTTTTTTAGAAGTTTCTTTTATTTAAATTTAAATGTATTGCGTTAAAATTAATCGCTATTGTTTATCTAAATCATTAAAAATAAAACAAACTTATATTTATCTTTTAATTTAATTAATATAATATTTTTGAAATGTTTTTAATAAAATATCTGGTATTTTAAAACAGTTGGACGATAAATAAATAATGCGTGTTGTGTTGATACTATTATATTGTACTTGAATAAATTATTTTTCAATACATAATCTAAATTGAAGCAATTCGTTCACTTTTGTTAGTTTGTAAAATAATTAATAAAAATATGTAAGTTTATTTTAATTTATTCAATAAATTAACAAATATATAAATAAATCAAGAGACAATTATCGTTAACACTTAAATTAGAATAATTCAAAATTATTCATTTCAATTTTCATTTTGGTACACCGAAATTCGTAGAAAATGAACATAAATAAAATCCCGCAGTGAAATGGTTGTGGGAGGGGGGATGTTTTCATTTGAAAAATATTATCTAAACATCACAAAATCTTATAAACGACATCAAAAAAAAAAGCGATAGAAAACATTAGTAACTTCGTTCATTATAGTAACTTTAACATTTCAAAAATAAAAAATATTGGACTTACTTCACACCATGAATATACTTTGCTTTCTTGGTGGGATAGTTTTGATGTGTGTATTGAATTTTAAAGAAACGTTAACTCCATTTCTTCAATAATATGATTCTGAGCAGTGCTTAAACAAATTGTACGTTGACATTATAATTACTGCATACCGTGTTATCATGATAACAATGATTACCGAGGTTATCATGGTTACCTTGGACACAATGGTTACAACCGTGGCCACAATGGGCCCAACAATGACCAACAGTCAAAGCGTCAACCTTTTGAAATAATTCGAATTTTGAAAAATGCCAAGTATAAAGTACCATCTTGAGCCGATTTCTGACTAGAAAAGTGACTTATCGAAACCTATGGTTAAGTATTTCTACGTGCAAAAGTGTTCACAGAACGGAGAGGGGGGGAAAGTAATGTAAACAACATTGTAAAATCATGAGCTTCTTCACTCCGCTCCGAATCTAAAATCCTAATTTTCGCATTTTTACAGCATGCTTAATGGATCACCCGTTATAATTGCACATTACATAAATTTTTGAATTTTCGTGCCTTTAAATTACATTTTTACAAAATTTTTTAACTAGCGTACTCTCTCACACAGTTGCAACGCCAATTTTATTTTAAGTCTCCGGGGCTATCATTGTTTTGCCGGCACTTTGATGATGAATTAGTAGATGAGAACTACTTTTTGTTTTCTATAATACACAACAGATAATAATAATAATAATAATAATATGATATCTCGGTCAGCCGACGGGGGAAACGTTTCCGTCGTCTTTTCCGTATTATATACTCTCATCTCCCTCGCGTTATATGATTTATGAGCACATAGCGCGTTGATTCTGCACAAATATTTGTACTCCGGGGCGGATTCGGACGCGAAAATTCCATCGTCACAACGCACTCCATCACGTACGGGTCCTCGGTCTATTGTGGAAATTCCACGTTCTACGCCTATTATTACTTTCCCCCAACGCTTACCCGCCCCCCCCCTTGATCGGTGACGGTGGATTTTTCACGTGCATACACGTGCGTTCCGTACACGTGTGTCCCCGAGATCCGTGCGAGAAATTTACGAGGTACGAAACACTTTTTTGGGGGGCTACAACTTTGATGCTTTAAACACGACAAAAACTTCACGTCAATAAATTTCCAATTTCGAAATATATACTTACACGGAGTCAGGTATATGTCTATGCTGTCTTTGGTTTACTCACTTTTAAGTTTTATCATGTCCATGTGAACGGTTACAAGTTCCGACATAATAATAACAATAATTTAATCATATCATATTGGCTACTGTGAAATGAATAATCCACACAAGAATGTTTATTATTTCCCCCATGGGTTGTCCGTGCAGTCATAATTTCTTATTTTCGTCACTGTCAAACAATCATAACAAATTTATATCACTCTAACACTAATGATTTAAATGAATATTGAAATAAAATATCTAACTATAACAATTTAGTACTTATTTTTTCATCGCATTGATTTGTACAATAATTACACATTTTTGGCAATAAAAACAACCTCAACAGCAACAACTCATTTATTTTTTAGATAAACAAAATTTTTATTTAAATATCACAAACGTATTGTTATCCCTAGGATCTAAGTATTCTAGAAAAATGACATTAAAAAAAAAAAATACAATAAAATATAATTCTTTAAAAAAATTATGCGGATGTGTGGCTCCTGAGGCACACACTCCGCTCACTCCAACCCTCGGGACGTCCCTGCGCGTGCGTGCAGTGAGTGTGTGCGATTTGTACGTACAATCGGAATAGGATTATCGTGTGTGGCATTGTTGTTGGCCAAACACACTGCACAGGGCAATCGTACACACATGCTACGAAGTGATAATCCTAGTCGGACCAATTCGAATATTGTTGTTGTCATCATCACACCCCCGGTGTGTGTGTGTGTGTGTGCGTGCGTGTATGATTTTTGAATTGAATTCAAACCCTGTGACTCAGTCGTTGTCCCCCGTACCGGCCACCTCTGCCACTCGTTTTCTCGACCTTCTACCTCGCGCATATAATATTGTTATATCAAAACTATTATTATATTTGTTATATTTTAACCTGCACGCCGCCGCGCAAGAAGATTTACCCACAATTGTGTTTTTATCAACAATTTAAACTTGTGCCTTTGTTTGAATGAATATTCCATTGACGTTTTGACCCAAAGAAAGCTGGCATATTGGTAACTATGACCTCTTTGATAAAAAATTGCATACGACTCTAAAGTATAAATTGTACATTTGAAAGATTAAATAAGTAAAGAGTAGTTCGTCCAAATTTCTGAGAAAATTATTGAAAATTTCAAAAAATGATCTCTTAAATGTACCATAATATCTAGAGGCGAAATTTAATTCAAAAAGTCGCTATTCGAAACTTTTGGACGAGTATTTCTATACGAAAATGTGTACACATAAAAAAAAAAATAAATAAAAATACATAATTTTAGAAACACTAACTTCTCTTCTAATCTAAAATATTTAGGCGAAATTCTTTTTTTTAAATGTGAAATATTTTTTATCAATTGAAGTCCAAAATGACACTTTTGTCCCGTATTTCGGATATTCCGTCTCATATGTACCTTTTTTTTAAAAGTAATTTCAAAAATCAATTATTATTGTTAATTATTATTTTTTTTAACACTTTTTTTCTCATTAAAATTAAGTTTTCCTGTTTTAATTTAATAGTGAACTATAAAATTGAATCAAAAAAAATGTATTATGTTAAAATTACAAACTTTATAATTTTCATTTAAAAATGTCTTGAATAAATTGAAGCTTCACTTAGAATGATTTTATTGAAGAAATGATTTATCTTCTCTTTTAAATATTTTGTAGCAAATTAGCACCTACGTCCTTGAATTGGCATCAGAGGTGGCATATTAGTAAGGACCTGTGGATTTTTGTTAAATCTGACTCTTTTTCTTAACTATATAAGTCTTAATATGTCATATTATATAAACTATACATATATTCCTACTAAAACGTTGAATGTTAAAAATAAAAGTGCCCAACTAGGGGGCGGATATAGACGCCATAAATGGGAGGGGCAATTTTAAATAAAAACCGAAAAAAAAAAGTGATATAAAATACATTTTGAGTGTTAGGTGTGATTCTCATTCAGAGCTAAACTATTTCAACAACTGTAAAAAAAAAAAAAAAAAAATGAGAATTAATTTTTTCGTCTGTTAAGATACAAAACCAAGTATAAAGAAAAAACAATATCGTTATAAATTTTTATTGTTTCTTACAGTCAGAGAACCTATTTTGTAAACGTAGGGGGGGCAATCGCCCTTAGTTCCCTCCCCTTGTATCCAACACTATGAGTTTGTGTAATGAATATATTCGACATACAAAAGTGTAGGTATATACGATAGTGACACAACACTTTTTGTTTTTTGGTTTAAGTAGAATTATACAATTCTTCAGTCGTCTAATACGTATATTATGTTCAAAATAAACCAAACAGTTCACATTGTGACTAAAAGAAAAAAAAAAACAGAAATGAGTCAAGTTTTAGGAGAATGAACACTAATAATAATTATTCGTATTTTCTAAATTCAATATTCGTGTTCGTATTATATAGGCATACACTGTAAATAATTCGTTTTAATTGAAGCCACGCGGTCGTTGGGATACACGATAAAACAATAACAGCTGTTCAATATAGAAATATAATACAATATAATATAAAGAGTATACGCGTTAGTTTAATCGAATAATGTTTTACAGACGCCCCCTCCGTCCGTCGGATTATCAAACACATTTGGTCATTTGTACACAAAAACACACAGTGACGAGTACCTACTGCTAATTTATTCCAAGTCAATTTTATTATTCTGAAACACATTTAGCGCGAACGAAACTCTTTTATGCACGGAAACTCGTTTCATAACAATGTCGTAAAATAACTATATAAACCCGAGAAAATAATATAATATGTATAAACAAATTTACTGCGAATAATAATAATAATAATAATAATAATGACAATGTATCATTTTTTTTAAATCATAATTGAATAGAGAAAAATGAACACAATAAAAAATCGTGCAGCTTTTTAAATATATATATATATACTCGTATATATACGTATATTCCCCGATCGTGCTCAGCAACGGTTAAATAGACTCTATTTATTATCGTTCCACCACGTGTGATGGTAATAATTTCGAGAATATCAAAGAAAAATATATTCATGCGCGTGCACATAGTACACGTTATAATGTATATTTATATACATATACATAAATACACATCCTCCTACTTAAGTTATGAATAAAAAAAAAAAAGGTGTTTTATAGCTCGCGTACACTGTTTTTTCGGGCGGAAGGCTCTTTACGAGTAGGGAGAGAACACATAATAATAATATTATTAAGCGTAATAATATAATAATAATAATAATAATAGGTATAAGACGTGTTGAAAACGATTTCACAGTTTTTTTCGTTTTTTTTTTTTTTCTATTGAACTCATAAAAACATATTATGAAATGGTTAAACACTTCGTCGTCGGGTCATATAATTAACACATGGCGCGCGTATAATATAATTACACGTGCTCGTTAATCGCCGAATACTCGGGGGGACTCGTCGTCGTCGTCGTCCGCGGTCCGCGTTTGTCATGAAATATTTAAGTCTTCTCCGACGGAGGAAATAAAAAAATAAATATTATATCCCATCCGTCGTCGAGTGATGCGTGACGCGTATAAATAAAAAAAAGCCGGACATGCTTCGCACGATGGGTGGGATATTCACTTGACGGGTGTGTTTAATTTTAAAAGAAACGATAAATCATTTCTTCAATAAAACGATTCTGAACGAGGGAAGTTAATAATATAAAAAAATAAATGAGGAAAAAAAATTGTAGAAAAATGTCCAAAATTTTTTTTCACATTTTCGAAATTTTCTTGCGCAAAAATCTTTCCTATATGATTTTCTATCTATGTTTAAATTTTCATAAAATTCGGATCAAAAAATGAGGGTTTCTGAGTCGTTTTTGTCAAATTTTGGGTAGTTTTTTCCGAAAAAAATATTGAAGAATTGAGAAATTCAAAAAATGACCTCTTTAAAGTACAATCTAGACACAAATCCGATTTCAAAAAATTATTGATCGAAACTTTTGGACAATTATTTCTATACGAAAAGTTGTACACAGAAAAAAAAAAATAATAAACATCATTGTAAAAACACTAGCTTCTTCACTTCGCTCAAAATCTAAAATGTCGTAGGCTCAACAACATAATAATATAAGCGTAACAAATAAAAATATCATCGTAAATTTTTAACGACATAAAACTAAATAATATTATATCGATACAGATACATGGACGTTCACACACACCGGGGGGGGGGGAATATGGGGGATAGATCCCCTCCCAAGATGGGAATTTTTACATTCTGAGCAGAGCGAAAAAGCATATAATTTTATAATGATGTTTATTTTTCTCTTTCTGTAAACACTTTTTCGTACAGAAATACTTGTCCATAAATTTCGGTCCCTAAATAGATCTGAAATCATACTCGAATAGCACTGATATAGAGGTGATTTTTAAAATTTCTCAATACTTTTTCCAAAATCGTAGAAAATCTGTCGAAAAAAATGGCAAAATATGCAATTACCGAAATTTTCGTAAAATTGAAAATAATTTCAAGAATAATGCAGCAAGGAGCTTAAATACATTCACCAACCATAAAAATGGTCACAACAATTTCCTTCAAAATTTCAAAAATATTTATTCGATTTTGAGATAAGTACGGCATTTGAAAATTTTGGAAATTTATCATGTCTTGAAGATGTACTTGATTCAACAGATGAGAATTCAGAAAAATCAATAGTTTAATTTGAATTTGTCGTTATAAATCGTTTACAATTTTAATAAAAATTACAATAAATATGACTTGATAATATATATATATATAATATTATTTTATTTTAATAGTATTCAATATTATAATATTAAAGTTGTGAGGTGAAACCACTGTTACTTATTTTCTAAAAAAAATTTTCATCCCCCTCCATTGAAATAATCTGAGAACGCCACTAACAAATATATATATATATATATTTTTTCCTTTTTTTTTCACTAATTTTCGGTAGTATGATAGCAGTGAAAATGCCAGTGTGACAATTCGATTATCGGTTGTTCGAAAATCTTTGCAGCATCAGAAGAGAAAAACTTAGGTTAGATATCTGATCTCGAGAATGTTTTGTTTCGCGTGCGAGTGGTCGGGGAGCGACGGATAAGCTTGTGTATAGCGAGAGAAAACCGCTATTATTTAGGACCGTGTTAGACCAGGGGGGGGAGGGAATGAAAAAAAAGAACACATCGAAATACCGAAACGTTGTATACGAGACGGCAGCACACACGAGTATAACACATATTATACACTTTTTCTTTCTTTCTTTCTTATTATTATCATTTTTTTTTTTTTCTTCTCTTCTCTTTCTTTTCGTGAATCAAATACATAAATTTCTATCACTATCGTGACCTGATATAATTCTTTCTCGTTTACGCGGACCGTAGCGAACACTCTCCCCCTCCCCCCCCCCCGGAGTCGAGTCACCATTGTGTCCATTCACAGTGAGAGCCCGCGATCCGAAAAGACATGATTTATCGTGTGTTGTTTTTTGTTGTTTGTGTCCACGGTCGTATACAATAATATAATACATACATATATATATATATACAAGAAGAGGATGTACATACACGGTATAGAATGTGTGTGTGTGTGTGTGTGTATTTTAGGAAAAAAAAAACATTTCAAGTCAAAACACAAACCGGTGCTAATCTCTCATCTGTCCCGTGTGCACTGCACATAACACGCGGTTGACATGCGGACAACGGGGCGGGCGGAAAAAAAAGTAGGAAAGAGAGGAGAGGAGGGACGTATTTATGTAGAGAGAGAGAGAGAAAATAATATTATAATTAATTTTTCCTGTCTTTTCACAATCTCTATCCAGTCTCTACTAGTCCGTCGTCGTCAGTGAACCCTCCTCGCCGCGGCTATACGTAGAGCAGACCAGGACAGGTAGTGGTGACAATGACAATAACGGATAACGACGACACAGCCAGCAGTGACGACGACGACGACGACCGCGACCGCCAATTAAACATTATACTTATCAACGATGATATTCGTCGTCGTCGTCGTCGTCGTATAAATTACCAACTAATTGGGTTCTTCTTATAGAAGAATACGTCCCATCCGGTGTCAATAGGTTATCTACGGCCGGTCGAAACGCACGCGCATGTGTTTTTATTTTAAATAATATTATACACATAGGTACATAATATTATAATATTATAATACTCGTATCGGTGTGTGTGTGTGTGTGTGTGTGTTAGTTATTATTCGGATAGAATAACTGAAAACGTTATTTTCGAACACGACGTTAATTCGACGTCTGAACCGGAAAGACACGGGAAACGCCGCCGTCGTTGTACGACCCTTCTTGTATTATTATTATACACGTCGTCGTTTATTCGATCCGATCGTTCGATAAAATTCGAAACGCCTAAGTGCTGTATTGTGTATAATTCATAATAATATACGTTTTATAAAATAATGTGTGCGTAGTCTATAATAATAATATCATACTTTTTATGCGTATATATATATACACGTGTAGACGATGATGATATTATTGTTGTTGTCGATATGGCGAAAGTTATAATATCATGCAAATGTTCCGGTGACACAGAAACACTGTCCATCGACACACGGCAGTCGATAATTTTTTTGTTATTTTTGTATTTAAATAATTATAGTAGAAATTTATAGGTGGATACCCACCCCCCCCCCCTTTGAAAAAATCCCAGCTGCGCCACTGAATCCGTATATCGTATTTAATTGACTTTTTGTCGAAACGTCAGACCCGTAGATAATCCATTAGGTTCGACACTTTCACCGACTAATCAACGGAATAAAAATAACACTTTTGTCCCGTATTTCGGACGATCCGTCCCATAATATATACCTTTTTTTTAAAATAATTTCAAAAATCAATTATTATTATTATTATTATTATTAATTTCAATGATTGATAAATAATAATAATAATATCTGAATTAAATGATAACACATATATTATTAAAAACCAAATGTTTACTAAAATGTTGTATAAATTTGTGAATACATCACCTTTATTTAATTTCGTAGGACTAAACTAAGTCTTAATAACTATAATTAGTTTTCAATATTTTTTCACATACAAAAACTTAATCCTTATTTAAAACTTTTATGTGATCAAAAATTATAAGTATAACTTTCAAATTTTGAGTCTAATTTTAGCTATGATGCAGTGAGCCCTCACTGATCACCAATTTCAAAATGTAAATTAGAAGTAAGATTTAAAATGTCCCGTATTTTTAATACGCTGCAGCATATTCGTTAGTCGAGAGACTATTGTTTGGAGGCGGTGATTTTGCGTGTCCGTCAATCTCTGATCTTCACACGCAGTTAAGATGTATTTTCAATCACACGCATTGTTCAGATCAGTTCGATGCAGTGAGAAATCTGAAAAAAGATTTAAATTTGTCGCTGGGTCAACACTTCAGATCGATTTTCCAAATTGTGATATATTTTCAATAAAGACGTTCAAACGACGACTTTTAATTGTTTTTAAGAGAGTAGTTTTTATTGTGTATCGCCAGATGTCATCTATGGGTCCGATCGAAATCAGGTATGACTTGCGAACGTCTGTAATCGTATGCGTGACAGACGCAGTTCGAAAAACATCACTTTAAATCCCTTTAGTGTAGGCAGGGCCGCAGAGAGAAAATTTCGAGGAAAGAGAAACCGCCGGGGTCACTTAAGTGTTTCAACTGTACGAGAGTTAATTGGATTAATTACCTACCTAATGTCCTTAATTATCTAATAACCTAATTAATACCTTTGTCAGTCATAGCCTGTAAAAATCAGAAATTAGCGAGAGTGGAAATAATCTAGAATGCATAATATGGTTTTAAACTGAATTTTAAATTTAACTGTCCAAATTAAAATATGATTTTTAAAAATAAAACACAAAAATAACGTTTGTCACTCTTGATCGACGTTTAAAGTTTAGCTAGATACGAAAAATGAGTAATAACTGATTTAATAATAATTGGTTGATAATAACGTATTTTCTTGGAAAACTTTCCAACAGGACAGAAAAATGCTGGTTATTGTTGCATTGCATTGTATCTTACTTTCTAATTATTCTATTATTGTACGTCAACACCAATAACCTTGACTTTCATACTATGAATTTTAATAATCAATTTTAATTATTTCTTTTATTTTTTACATTTGAGACGCGAGTTGTTTTAATATTCAGTCGGGTCCCTTGAAAAAAATCCGGCACTTTCTCACCCTACTCCTCCCGCCCCCCACTCGTCTTTCGGCCTGATTGTGGGTGCATCTAATATCAAATCTCGTGTAAAAATAGATTATTAGAGAGCACGAGGACTTATTACAACAACCTTTACGGCCGGAACACGTGCGAGTGGCGGAGAAAACACGTGTGGGAGGCACTTTTGCGATTGAAATTAAATATCATTCCAAACGGTTTTCTTCTACCGTCGATTATTCGGCGCACTCGTAAATCATTCGCTGGATCATTCATACACACGGTTTTTACAAGATCGCGCGTCAATAAATCTCTCAACAATATTCGATAATACATAAGCATATTATTTAAATGTCCGTCATTGTGTGTGGTTCGTTAAAAACTCTAGGGTTGGCACATTGATTATGCAACGAAAACTCGCGCAAACGCGCAGTTTAGTCGTTGAAAACGACACACCATGGGTACAACGCTTTACTCATCTGCTAGGATGCTCTCGGTGGGCGTGTTGAATTTCAAAGAAACGCGATAAATCGATTCTTCAAAAACATCGGTTCTGAGCGGAGCTTTGGCGTGTATTTACGTAGATCAATTTATTTTATTAAGTATTATTTAGCAATTTGATAACAGAAGAATCCAAGTACAAACAATTATTCGTGGTAAATATCAATTTTATCGTGTAATAGGAAAAATATCCTGTACCGAATAAAAGTTGACTTATAATTTTTGAGATGTTTTAGAGACTTTAGGGATTTTTTTATATATATATATATATTAAAATTATAAAAATTACATTTTTAATCACATAACAATGGATGAATTTACTATCTACAAAGTTATTTCACAAACCTTCAAAGAAACATAATTTAAAAATACTGGTTTATTTGGTACATCTGATCTATTTTATTCTTTTTCATTTCACAGACTTGTGACCGTCGTTGTGTTTTACCAATCTGATAATTTAAAAAATTCGTTTGACTTTCTTGCAAAATTTTTACCATATTTTTCTATGTGTTGTGGCTAAAAAAAAGCGTTTCCCCATAATCCGGTCTATAACGTGGTGTAAGTGCTGAAGGTGCCTTTACATAAATTTTGAATATTATTAAACAAGATAAAAGAAAGTCAAAAAAAAAAAAAAATATATATATATATATATACAACTTTGGGGCCTGGTGAAACGTTTTAAAACTCTTCAGAAAAGTCAAACAAATTCTACCCCTAATTCCAAAAAGGAAAGGGATGGATTGAAATCTGTACGTATTTCATCCAGTGGATCTGCAAATCTTGAAGTATACCAAATTATTGCACGTTTTATACATCGACTAAAAAAAAAAAAAAAATGAATAGTAACTTGCAAATGGGAACTAAGATTTTTATTTGCATTTTACGTCATACTCGACAATACCGAGTCACAAAAGTCGTAAATTACATGTGTTAGTATGTAGGTAGTACAACATATAGGTCAAAACGTATAATTCAATCGCACCCTTGAACCGTAGATTAGGTACTTACTATTTCAATATTGTTTTTTATTTTTTATTTATAGCATTCAAGGTCAATAGTACACCTGAATGTTTGTACTGTACAGTTTAAATTTAATGTCCATACAAAAAAATCATTAATCATTCGAATTATTCATTACTGTAATATTCCTAAATCAAAATACAAACGAACACTTGTGTATTGAATTAAATTCAATGACCAAAATATTACGCAACTTGTTAACACGTCTATCAGCATAAAATTTAAAAATGTTTAATGCAAATATTAATTACGTTATTATTTTTTTTTTTTTCGATGTGCATCAACACAGAATACCAAAACATCAATTACACGATTGTAATATTAGTTGAGGGTTCGCAGTTCATAATATACACTACTTGTTGTTCGTAAAATAGTTATTCATTTTATGAAAATGTTATAGTTTAACAATAATTTGAAAGTTTTTTGCCGGTTATTTCTTATAATAAAGTACAATTATTTATTATTATTTATGCATTATGAGCTGTAATTATTATTTCAGGTGTATAACATCAATTATTGTTTAAACACATTAAATCTAAATATCAAAAATTAATACACTTAAATACGAAAAAAAAAAAAAATGTTGTATTTATACACGTTATCTTCATTGAAGGACTTGCCAATAAAATTCGAACGGTATATTAAGTCATAACGAAGGTTAGTTATGATAAATTGGTAATAATCCATTTCGTGCCATTAAATGTTTCACGAACTGATTCATAAAATATATTTTTATGCAACAAAATATGTACTTAAACACATTTTAAACACAAGAATAAATAATGTTGTAATATTTTTATCTGATTGAATATGCATAAAACATTTTTTTTTCTTTTTTAATAACAAATGATGGTATGTATGTATTTAATGCTTACCAAGATTCGCTTTAGCTTTTAAGGTTATATAGTAACGGTTGATCCGTTCAAATGCAAAGTGGTTGTTTGTAATCGATTTGTGGATACTATGATCGAATCGGATTATATAATTATCATATTCAATTATCATAATGTGGAATATAAATCATGACTTTAAACCGCAATTAATGTTAACTTCGATCATCTTACATTTTATTTTATTTTTTTATCTTTTACGTTTTTGGTGTGCGCATTAGCTGTGTAAACTAAAACGAAATCGATAAAATCCATGTAAATATTTTAAATGATGTGCATAATGTATACTGTAGTTACAGTTAATTAACGTGAACGATTGTAATTATATATTATAGCGTGTCATTCCATCAACTGTCTTTTTTTTTTTTTTTTTTTTTGTCAAGTCGGTTTTAATTATTCAAAACGAATAGTCGGACGAAATTTAATTGACAATTCGTTTTTGCAAATAAAACGCGTTTGTCCGTTTCCCAGTTAGTTTATTATTAACGCTAATATGCCATTTCATTCGTTGCGGGTAAAAAACTAAAAGTTTCAAAGCGAATCAGCGTGGCTTTTTTTTTTTTTTTTTTGGAAAAAACTATCCAAAATTTGACAAAAAAGATTCGGAAATAATCATATTTTGATACAAACTTTTTGAAAATTTAAATCATAGACAATAATATGAGAAACATTATGTCGCAAGAAAAGTTTGAAAATGTTAAAAAAAAAAATTGGACATTATTTTAACAGTTTTTTTCTTATTATTTTTTTTTTCATTTTCTTTATTTATTAGATAAAAAAAATAAAGTATACAGAAGAAACCGTACATACTTCGCATCACGGATATTCTTCGCTCTTCGGCTCGGATACTCTTGGTAGGTGTGTTAAAAATGATGACTATTGTTTTTTTCTTTATATTATTAATTTCCTTTGTTCAGAATCGTTGTATTGAAGAAATTACATATCGTTTATGTAAAATTCTATACACCCACCAAAGGTATCTGACCCGAAGAGCGAAGAATATCCGTGGTGCAAAATATGTCCGGCTTTCTTGTCTATACTTTTCTTCAGTTTTTTTTTTTATGTGTGTGTGTGTGTGTGTGTGTGTGCTCTGTGCTTTTGGATTTCAATTCGCTCCTCTCGATAAATTTCCGGTGGACGTTTATGGTTAGAACGCGACTGCAGAGTGATTTGTTAGTTGTACACAACCGATGTGGACTTTAGAAGTTATTTCTTGCTGACGCGTGTAGTACAAACCTGCAGTGAACATTTTGATTTATCAAATCCAAATTGATTATATTCACAACAACAATAACGACAACAACCACACACAGCCGACGATAACTTATTGTACGAACTTTGAACTTTGGCATAGTATATGTACTGTATACAACTCAAAGTCAGTTCAATGGGGGTAAAGCATAAGTCGACCCATAATTTTTTCGGAGAAATCTGAATGGTATGCAAAGCCAATGGAAGACGTTATATTTAGGCGCGTAGGGTCTGGTCAGTCAGTAGTATATTTTAATATTTGACACCTGTGCCTATAAGGTTTGACATATTGACGTTCCGTAAATTAATTTTAATATTTTAGGTATAAAAGACCATATAAAAGAATGAACCCTATTGAGTAATTATTAAATATTATTTTTTTTTTTCACGAGGAACATATGGGTTAAAAATTTGTTCAATAACATAGTTAACGGATTTTGTTAAGTTAGCTTCTATATTAATATTACGAATGCACTATTTAAAATTTCTTCGCTTTTACCAAGAATGTAATGTTTTATTCTTTTTTGAATACTACGGTTAACGAACGTTCTGTACTGGATTTGTCATTGCATAGGAATTATCATATTTCGTATATAGAAATGCTTCTAAAAATTATTTTTGCTCATTGTTTCCAAGTAACGACACAAATTCTTTAAAAATACACACACACACACACACACATTTCTTGCAGATCATCGGCAAATCAATCAAAAAACTTGCGACAACTTAACATAATGAGAAACCTGCCCCTATTTTTTTTTTTTTTTTTTTTAATCAGGCTTTTAAAAATATTTTTTTAAGTTAAATACATATACATCGAGTTGGTTAATTTGAAAAATGTTTCTAAATCTCTTATTGCTTAAAAAAAGGAGTAGCTGATACTGATCCTCGCCCCGGGCAATAGACTCCATAATCACTGGCTATAGAGTTAACGCGCGCACTGGGATCAACCCCTATTCAATGATAATTTATAGTATTATTGAGTTAACAAGACTAAAATATCTAATACACATTATGTATTTTACGTTCGGTACATCGTATATTCCCTTGGAGTTCCCTGTAGGTGGCTAGTTTAATCGAAAATGTAGTAGTCTTTGGGATTTCTCAAATTTTATGCCCCGAGTATAAGCACCGCTCAATCTCCCACTGGTTTAACATTTTTTTTTTTTTTTTTCGGTTTGGAATTCACCCTGTACACCTTTCCAAAAACTACCCGGGACATACGATTTACGTCAAAAACATAATATATCACTGCAGGGACGCGACTCACGAGTCAGCCCGACAGTCGACCCCGATTTCAATAATAATAATAATAATGATATTATTAAAGGACGTAGAACCGTCGGTCGTCGTCTTTGTCGCAACAAATAACCGCGTCGTAATATTCACGCGCGACGACACGACGCGACGGCAGTATTATTATATTATTATTATAATACGTGTACGTACACCGTTCGTGCGTGTGTAAAATAATAATTAATGATCCGTTCGGTGAATCCTTCTTTGGTTCTCTAATTCGGAACAGACGGCGGCGGCGGCGGCCGAGTACACACACACACACACACAGTCACTCGTATATTATTTATAATAATAGTACAATAATAACGATAATAATATTTCTATACGTGTGTGTGTGTGCGTTTTTGTACGTATATAATATTATAATAATATACACATATTATTATTATTTGGACGATAGCGGGCGCTGTGTGTATAAAACACGTCTTCATTAACACACACACACAAAAGCTCTGCGAGCGAGACGACTGGTTGCGGTGGCGGCGAGTGGGATGGGTAGGGGAGGGGGCACTGGCGAGCGGGGGTGTGCGGCGGCGGCGGCAGAGGATTAATAATTTAGTAGTCGCGCGCGTTGTCATTGTGACGCGGGCTTCAGCTACACACACACGCACGCACGCACGCACACCCGGCGGCGAAGCACCGTGCGTGCTAATCAACGGTGATTAATAACGCGCGCGATCTCGTATCATCGCGAGACCATCAGCCTCCGCGGCGCACCGTTTGGCGCAACGTACGGTACCGGGGGGGGGGGGTGGTGGGGAGGTGGGTGTGGGAGCGTAGGGAGAGTAACGGTGGCGGACACGCCGACAGATAGAGTGAGAGACAGTTAAAAAAAAAAAATAAAAAACATAAAAAGTGTACGAACTAATAAATAGACCGCGGCCGCCACCGCACCGGTGGCAGTTGAATGGGGTAAACCGATGAGGCGCTTTTTTTTCTCCCCCTCCCCCCCCCGCTCAGTCCCCCCCATACCGCATCACGAGCGCTACTACTTCGCCGCCTAACCGTAACCGCGGCGGCGGCGGCGGCGCTGTTCGTCGTCTGCCCGATGGTAAGTCAGGTAATTGATGAAGGGCCCGCGTGAATCATCAATTCATGTCAACCGGAATCCGAGCGAAGCGACGCTCCCCCGCATACCGCATACACACAGTGTGTGTAATATAGTGTCTCCGCGTATATAATATAATACCTATATACTATACGCATATCCAACGCCATCGCTTTCGGTCCCTGCGCTCCATCTCGCCCGCTCGCCCGCCCGCTTCCGCGGTCCCTCCGAAACGCCTTATGGTAAATCGTTTTGTATAATTGTCGTTCGGCGACATCGTTGCGCCGAGGCGGCGTTGGCGGGCCGATGAAAAATGACGCGAGCGTTCTCGTTTGTGCGCGCGCGCGAGCTACCTCTAACACAGCCGTCGGCGGCGGTTTACACCGGACTTTTTACACCGAAACCACTTCCTCGCCCCTCCCCCTCCCCTCTTGTAATACAGTCATCGACATTCTGGAGAACCCTCTGTGCCGTTTAAAAAAACAATTTTTGTTCGATTCATCGCGAATTTCAAATAACATTACAAAAAATCGCTCTATTTAATTAACTTGAATCTCTATTCATAGCATATTATAATTCTAAAAATCTAAGATAATATTTGATTAAAACCGGTTTTAACCGCTTTTTTAAGCGCCGTAGTCTTGGAATCGTAAAAAATGTAATTCAAAACGAAACATTTGTGCACAATAACTAAGACTAGGGACATATAGTTTTAAAAAATCTCAAAACATGCATGTTTTTATATCGAAAAAAAAGCTAAATATGCAAAATATGCTAATTATTAAAGAGACTGCATACAACTCATGGTGTTATGAAACGCATTTCTATATTACTTAGCTATGTTTAGAATGATTTTTGAAAAACATGCTAACTCCCATAAGTCCCTAACCCTAACAATAACTTTATGTGAATAATATTATATTAATATACCTCAACGATCGGATAACTCACTATTATAATATGCAATATAGGTCCGTTAAACTTCATTGAAACGTTGAGATGATAAAATATCTAAAATATCGGCTCGGGAAAGTCGTGTTTTCCAACGCAACAATATGTATTTCGAATACTTACAGTTCTTATAATATTATTATATGAGTGTATATGGCCATTGATACTACGAGCACTTCGTATAATAATAATATTATTATACGACCGATGTTTTAATCACACGCGCCACCGTAATAATAATGATAATAATTTATAATAATAATAATAATATATTGTATACACTATGTGTGTTGTTAATTTATTTAATTTCTTTTTTGTTCGTGACTAATGAAAACACCGGTTGATTCCGCGGGCACACGTTTTTATTAATGTCTACTGTGTAGTACCTATACATTACATAATACACTCGGCAACCTTTTCAACTGTTGTATAATATTATATATTTTAGCTCTTGATTAGGAGGTGTACTTATAGGTTGAAAAAAAAAACAAACGAGAGGGGTTTCGACGGAGTGGATATAATATTATGAAGCCCATTATTATGCGTTCGAAATCGTTTTCCTCCAACGGAACACCCACTGATGTCGCTGGCTGCTGGCTGCAGTTTTCAAACAGACGCGTCGTACACAAATGGGAAACGGTTGTGATTTCGGTTTTGTAAATCTAATATTACGCGCGTATACTTACACCTACGCAGCAACGGTGCGTATTACAAAACAAATATTTGTACATAAGAGCCCGTTTGAACTCGCCGAATAATGTGCAGTGTATATTCGTAACACACATACGTATATGATATGTATACGAACCCGTAGGAAGCTTAGGGGGAAGGGGAAACACCAAAAAGCACGATAAAAAGAAAATTGTATTCAATGCGACACCACGATTTTCGCGGGCTATTCATCGTGTTATTTAAGAATGGGTCTGCACGAATGGCAAAATAACCAATGCAATGATTATATTTTAAACAAAAATCATATTGTTATAAAAAGTCCATAAGGGACAAATGCTACATTTCACCCTCAAAGTGTTTTAGAATAACTTACATTTCGATAAAAATGACACTAATATTAGTATACCAGGTAAGTATTGTTCGTTACAATCAACAGTCACTGGTCTCATATTCTAAACATTGATCTACGGGATCCTCCATATTTGAAGGCATGTCACTTATTTTAAGAGTATCATCAACACTATATACATAAGAACTTTTATATTTTTGTTGCAACTTTTATTTTATGGCATACATTTTACGAAAAATAGATTAATGTTGACATACAATTTTTAAATAAATAACTGAAATATTTAAAAAAGAAAAATCAAAAGTATAAAATAATGGACTCACTAGGAGGTTAGGTAAAATAGATTTGTAGCTTTCCTAACTATATAAACGAAATGGAAAATCATAGACAACAATAATGTGCGATTTCTATGACTTATCATCCCCAAATTTACTATACTCGGGCAGTATTATTTTTCGAAGAGATTGCTCGAACCGGTGTAAAGTGCTGGTACCAGCGATAGTATTATAGTATATATGCAAACGCTTGTCGTCGTTTTAACATTTCGACCACCACACGCCGCCGGAACCTCTCCGCGCATAATCACTTTGACTTCCCAAACACCGCCGTGTCTCGTCAAAATTCATCATACTTAACCCCGATCACGCAACGGTCTCTAAATATTACAGTTTCTAATCACGTCTCGTTAACGGATTACCCGTGTCCAATATCCAACAGCAGCGGCGGCAGCAGCGGCGGCGGTTCGGGCGAGCAACATATACACGCGGTAACGATGTATCATGTATATATTATTATTATTTGCATAGTCGAATGGATTTGAATATGATTACCGCGCGATTTCGCCGCGTACTACAGACAAGACACAGTTTGTCAATCCTTTACCCTACCCCTCCCCCATCCCCTTCACCGTGGAATATACGTCGAGAGCATCTGGCTCCGCCGCTTATATTTATAATAATATTATACGTGTATTATTACAATAATGTATCGACACGCGCGCGTACGCACTGCAGTATAAAAAACGAATGTGTATGCACACACAAACGCGCGTAATCGCCGCGTCGAATTTCCTCCGGGGATAGCGATATTATACCGACGAGCATATTAAATTAATAATAATAATAATAATAATAATGGAACGGGCGCGAGGAAGAAGAGTGAAGAGTGCGTGTGAGTGAGAGCGAGTGAAAAGAAAAAAAAAAAAAAAGGCCACAGAGTGTGTCCCTCCTCATTCGTGTTAAATGTGTTAGAAAATTCGTCGGCAATGGTGGGTATTTAATATCAGATTTATTAAGCCGCGGGTTTCCTTTAACCCGCCCCCCACCCCCCCCCATCCGAAAGCAAGAAAAAAAAACGCCTTCTGTGGGCCGCGCGATTACTTACGGTCGGTTGAACGATAAAATAAAAATAAAATAACAGGGGGGTGGTGGATCGCGGAGTACAAAAAAACTCATCCTTGTACTGACGCGCGCACACACACACACACACACACACAGACCTTTTGTCATGACGTCTTCTCCGTGTTATTTTTGTGAGTGTTTTTTTTTTTTTTTTTTTCCGATTTTTTCTTTCACCCCGGTTTCCGACATACGGTTCGACGAATCCGTGATCGATTCGACTTTTGACACTCGTATCGGATTTTGGTCCGCTGTAATACCGGGAGGGGAGGGAAATATAAAAGTGCTTGTGGTAATAACGAAAAACATCAGCGTGTTCACCAAAAACAATAATATTATACACTTCAGCGATACGATTTCATAAGTTAAATTTAGTTGTTTTGAAATCAATCGATTTTATATTGCTTCCGCATTCGAATCATGTCGTTTATGACCTCTAGTCAATATAGTATAATTTTAAATTAAATCTATAACATAACCCGTTGAAAATAGAATCACATTTCCTGAAAAATATTAAGTTATACTTAGGGGTGGAAAAAACGCATTTATATTTACTTATTTTAAACTTATAACGCAGGGAAGTTATAATCTTTTAGTTTTTGGCCAAGTAACAACGAACTGCAAACTTCTTATCGTTTTAATTTATTAATACATGGTACAATATTATTTAAAAGTGTATAAAAAAATAAAATATATGAAAGTAAAAAAAATATATATATATATTAAAAGTCGTCCGTCTAGATATTGCTTTTAAATTCAGAGTGAAGCGAATAACCTCTGTGGTTTTACACTGATGTTAATTGATTGATTAATTTATTTGTTTTTCTGGAAACACTTTTTCTACTTTATAAAGTGCTTAAATTAATACTTGTAGTATATGTTTCCAGTATAAAATTCAGTTGACATGATATTATAAAGTGTTAGTTTTTGCGAAATTATTAACATTTGCCCAAAAACATGAAAAGACTACGGAAAATTTGAGTGAAAATGGTAAAATTTGGGGTAAAAGAAAAATAAATTTTCATAAAATCGATTTCAGTAACTCGAACCCTTAGAGTAAATGCTAAACTGGTAAATGCTTGCAATCTTCATCCAATTTCGAAACAGTGTCATATAGGCTATAAACTGAAAATATTTCAACCATGAATTATTAGTAAATACACAGAGAGTAGGTATATTAGTTTACTGAGCAAATATACATAAATATTGGCTTTTTATCTAGAAAATGTATCATAATGCGGTTTTTTTTTTTTAATTTAAAATAGTGTTTTGAAATAAATTGGTTATCACTTTTAAAATGTATAAATTTAAAGTCACATTTCAAGCGTTTTATTTATAACGGTTTTTACAGCTCTTCGTGGTAGTAGCAAATAGAAAGATGTGGGATTTTCCGTTTAAAATGAATAGTTTAATTTTTTGAAATTTGGCCATTTATCTGCTTTTTACTACAATAACACTAACATGTCTTTGAAATCCAACTCGAGTATTATCATATATTGGAGGAGCGAAGAATACCCATGGTGTGAAAATACGTATGGAAACAAAGAAAATACCAACAAGTTTTTTTCTTTTTTATTATTATTATTTGTGGTTTACGTAAAGTCAAATACATATATATATATATACACTGATTTAACCGAACTGCAACGACGTTTTCGTATTATAATATACGCAATCAGTAGGTGGTGGTAGATATCTCATCATTTCAAAGAACTCGCGCTTTGTTGTCGGAATTTTATAGTCGTAAAATACGGCCCAAAAATGGTGTTTCGGTCAGAGCATAATATATATATTGTATACATTTTATGTCGTAGTAACAAAAGCATAATATTATTATGGCTGCGTTTTCGCATGTTTTCGATTTTAATGAATTCATTTTCCGAATGCATTCCTCGGTGTTTCTACACGTGTTTTTCGGATCTCTCGCGTGTTTCACTACACGCGCGCACATAATATACAATATTATCATATTCGAGAAAACAGATGGAACTGCATGCGTTCTGGCGTGACGACGGCGGAGAAGAACACACCTCAACGGGGTGCATCGTACACGCCAGCGCAGCCGGGGGCTGTTGTCTCGCGGTGCGGTGCGATTCGCGAGAAACGTGTCCCGTCCGAGGAGATTCATTGACGGTTATTATTTCACGAACATATCGTGTTTTTTTTTTATATTCTTCCAAACAGTCTCCCGCGCGTTTTTATTAATAAAAAAAGAAATAATAATAATAAAATATCGCCACGACGCGCGTGATTTATATCGCCGTGGAATAAAAACCAGTTCATAAAAACGGTAGGAGTCGTTCAAAAACAACGGTTAGCTAGCACACACACGGGTGATGTTTTGTGTAAATAAATAATAAAACGTACATAAATAACGTCGTCGACTGTTATAATAATCATATTATAACACTACCGTTGCTGCAGCAGCTTCAATAATAATAATAATAATAATAATATGACGAACGACGACTGGAGTCCGGCCGAGAACGCGACACATGAGTTATGGGGGTTAAACGGGGCTAAATTACTAAAGCCACCCCCCACACCTCCTCATCTTCTCGTCCGACTGTGTATACTTGTCGTATAACGTATGAAATACAATAATGATCGTGTGATATAATGTATACGTAATGATAATAATAATAATAATAATAATATAATGACGCCTCAAGAATGGAAACCGTATTTGAAAGAGATGTGTGTGCTGGGCGCGCGCGTTTACAATGACACAATATTATGCTGTGCAACAGAAAGCCACCCACAGTCAAACACCCGTGTGACAACAGTGCAGTGAGCGGTGTGTGCGCATTGTCCGATGAATATAGTTGGTCCCGAGTTAAAAATGTTCTATGTTCTGTTTTTTTTTTTTTTCTTCTCTCTTTCACTTCTTTCGTCTTCGGGCGTTTATTATACGCTTTCCGAACATCTGTTCAACGAAATTGATACGTATAAACTACGCGCGCAGGGGTATGGGGGCGACGGTGCGAGACGAGACTCTGGTGCAGTGTACGTTTTTGTCGGATATTTATCACTTTACCAATGACGGGGCCCCCGCAAAACGTGCAGACGTACAATATAATATAATAATAACGATATCGGACCGGTGCGGTGGCGTCAGCGGAATTCCGTCCCCCGCGACAGTGACCGTATAGGAAAAAAAAAAAAAAAACGAAAACGTCATATTATTATTATTGTTATTATTGTATACTGTAATATAAGTATATACGAATTATACGAATAATTGGTTCCTGCGAGATTTCACGATAATACAACCGTGTTAAATTAAATTTTCAAATTATTATGATACATTCAACAAGCAACAATTTCCTTCTCATTTAAGAAATATTTTAATAATAAAAAAAAAAAAATTTTTCCCTATTTATGGCTATCAGCAGATTCTGTGCGTGTTTTGGCACTCGTCGCTTCGCTCTGCTCCAAATATATATATATATATATATATATATATACACACCCCTAGACTTGTTGTGCAACGTGGGGATATTATGGTAATGAAAAGCTAAAATTTGTACAAGTCCAACGTTCAATATTTCCGGATAGTTCTTTTTGGAATCTGTATTTGATTCAATATCATCCGGGAACCAATTCCGCGTTTCCCTTATTATACGGTGAAATTTAAATTATAATATGTAGGGTTGAGCATAATTTGTTGTAAATTTTCTTTTTTTTTTTTTACCAATCAAAACTTTGTACGCTTTTTGATTATTCGTCCACCAAAATTTTCTTCTTTCGAAATATTCGCAATGAAATGTCCCATATCTACACACCAAGTAACCAAATTTCATCAAAGGTTAACCGAACCAATATTATTTTTTATACGCGTTTAAGCGTGTACTTTTATGTAAAACTAATGTATTTTGTAAAAATGGCAAATTTAAACAATTATAGAAAAAAAAACTTGACTTACGATTTTCGAGATTGTTTCACTGCTGTCGGTAATACATATTACACGAGTACGTTTGTTTTGCATTTTTAGGTCTAAATATCTAGGTGTTAAAATTTTGCGAAATAAAAAATTTACAAAAAAAAAAAAAGAATTTTCCAAAAGATTTCCAAATTACTGGGAAATTTCTAATTATTGATTCCAACTGATATCCGATTTTGAAAAAAAATTATTATTATTATTATATATATATATATGAAACGACTTCGTCGGTTACTGCTAAAAAAGTTGTGTATCGATTCTGCTGGCTAAGTATTTTACTCGACAAATTTAGGAAAAATTTAGCACGTCAATACTCGTAGATATTGAATTTTCAAAATAGAATAATTAGATAACTATTGAAGCGCAATACATAAAATACATAAAACGGCGAAAAATTATTACCAAAACTTTTTGGGCGTTCGTAACATGAGTTTACACCATTAAATTTTTCCGTACTTTCTTCAATTATTTTTTTTTTCTATCAAACCCTTATCAAATATTTAATTATTCATCCGTAAAAAATGTTATTGCTTAAATTTCAACACGTCCATTTTGTGAAATTGATTGTTTGAAAAATTTAGGTGGTAAATTTGGGTTTGGTAATTTTAGATTCTAAATGAAGTGAAGAAGCTAGTATTTTTACTATGATATTTATTTATTTTATTTTTTATTTTTTTATTTTTTTATTTTTTTTCCTTTTTTATTTTTTTTTCTGTGTACAACTTTTCGTATAGAAATACTTGTCCAAAAGTTTCGACCAATAACTTTTTGAAACCGGATTTGCCTCTAGATTGTACTTTACAGAGGTCATTTTTTGAATTTCTCAATTCTTCA